>CM030014.1:4607500-4755000 GCA_017639485.1 Pluvialis apricaria
ACATGCAACTTTGGTTCCTGTCGAGGAGCAATTATTATGTACAGATCAACAACTGCAGATCAATGAATGGTAGGTAATTCCCTGGGGGTCAGAGGGATGAACCAGGTCTACTCCTTTGTCCTGCTTTAACCCGTTCAATGCAGACCTGCAACGCCAGCTGCTCTTTGGCTTACGCTGGAAAGTGGGGTAAAAAAGGAAAGAAAAGGAGAAAAAGTGGATGATTTTGCATACTTTCCAGTTTGGGAAAGGGAGAGGGTAGGTGTTTCTGTGTCTCCTTGATATTATCTATAGGCTGACTGTAAAATTTTGGACATGAAATCAGACCTCAGAGATGAAATAGAAGAACAAAGAACAGCAATTTGTGAGCTGTAGAGAAACACTGGGCTGTAACACCAGTTGGCGTAAATCAGCATAGCTTTACCAACTTTATCCCATGAATTATCCCACACTTTGTGTTACTGACAGTTTGCAGAAATTTTCAGGTTTATGCTCACTCTGCCATTCAAGCAGACTCTACCTGGTTAGGCACCAAACATTCACTCACACAGAAATTCAGGTTCCTGTCCATTTTCCCATCCAGACTTTATATACTTACCTACATTTTCCTCTTTAGTTCCTTCCTCTTAACTAATTCTATTAATTCAGAGTCCTCTTCCCTCTAATTGTTACTCCTCTATAGAAAAGAAAGCCTCCCAAGAAAAACCCTTGCTTAAGAAACTTGATAAAAGTATGTTCATAAACTACAAGCATTTAATAATCTATGTCCCTCCTAACTCGTACGACATATTTTCCGTTCTCCTATAATTTGGTCAACTTTTAGCGAATAACAAAAACCAAGAAAGGAAAAAGAAACTGAAAGAAAGGGAAGAAAGAAAAGAATGAACAATCTCACAGGTTTTGAAAAATATTTCAAGCTCAAAACCTTAAAGATGATCCTATTTCCTTACCAACTTGCTATGACTTGCATATTGGACATTTAACAATTACACCACTGCTTGGTGCCTTCTCTCATAGAATGGTTTGGGTTGGAAAGGACCTTTAAAGACCATCTAGTCCAACCCTTCTGCCCTGGGCAGGGACACCTCCCACCAGCCCAGGGTGCTCCAAGCCCCATCCAACCTGGCCTTGAACACCTCCAGGGATGGGGCAGCCACAGCTTCTCGGGGCAACCTGTGCCAGTGGCTCACCACCCTCCGCGTAAAAAATTTTTTCCTTATAGCTAGTCTAAATCTTCCCTCTTTTAGTTTAGAACCATTACCCCTTGTCCTATTGCAACAGTCCCTGCTCTTCCAAAGACACATCTCAAGGTGTTATCTAATTAGTGTGCTCCATTCAAAGCCTACTCAAATCAACCACACTTCCCTCAGAACTATTTAACTTCACAGTTTGCATAAATTGTTGTGCAAATAGCCACACTGATGATAACTGATAATGAGAAAATGAAAATACCCTACGTGGTGCTGCACTTTGTTGCAGTGGCAGAGCACGGGAGACTCCCGGGTGCCCAGGAAGCACCAGAAGAACCCGAGGTTCAATTACAATTTTGTTTAATACCAAGTTCCACTGTACTTGTGGACTTGTTCCCAGCCGACTAAGATTAGGGTCATCCCCACAGATAACAGATGCATTAAAGCCAGACAAAAATTTCTCTAATCAAAAGCCCTTGGTACTACTATGATTAAAGAAAAATATGGTTGCCAACGAGCCTGGCAATTTTCAAGGTGGAGTGAAAAACAACCTTTAAGAGCAGAAGCAAAAGTACTTTTTCTACTCCTTTTCAAAACTGAAATAATCATGCTTATACAACAAAAAGGACATAAATGATTTGAAAATGTCCAGCTTCATGTCAGTGCACAAGGAAAAACCAAAATACCAAAATTTGGTGAAATGCAAACTAATGTATTAATAATTTGAACAAGTTTCCAAGTGCAAAACATGTACCTTCAACCAAACTTTTGAATCCTAACAATACCCTCAGGTTTCTTTCCATCCGCTGCATCCAGTATTCTCTATATAATTTCAGAACCACCACTTTCAAAGAGTTTTAGTCGACCAACTTCCAGCTGCCGTCATGCTCCAACATGGGAGCTTGAAGCGTGGGCAGGATGCCTCAAGACATCGCAGGGACAACTGCATGAACGTGACACTGTCCGTTTCACTAAGGTAGAAAGACAGATGTACTGTTAGATGAACAGATGTGCTATTACATGAACCGTTAGTGTGGAAATGGTCAGTATTGTCCCAGAATTGCAACATGCATATTTTAAATGGTGACACAGTATTTCCAGTGGCAGACTGTCCAGGAGGGTAACCTTGACATGGTTCTGGCTATTTGAACTCCTGAAGTTCAGCCAAACCAGTGAGGATCCAGCACAGTGTGGTACTGCAGCATCTCACCTCCAGTATGTAGTGCCCCAGGATGGCCTGTCACCACAAGCAAACATGTACAGCGACCTGCTGCCGTGGTGGCTGAGCACAGCGTGGGATGGACCTTGGGAATGGAGTAGATCTTCCCTCTAAAAAGAACGGTAACATATGCTCGCGCTTACTTGTGCTGCATCCTTGAGCACAGCAAGGCAGCAAGGTGAAGGTCGTTAAGGTCTCAAAATGCCCTATGTGCAAGTGGTAACTAAGAGAAACAAATGAGTGTTATTGAGGAGACGCATCATGCGCACGTGGAAGGCAGCAAGCAGAGGCAGCAGGAGGCTGGCACCGGAGCAGCCCCATGGTTGCAGAACCAAGTATTTCAACCCATCTTTTCCAAGGTTTCGCAGTAGAGTTCTGTCAGAACCCCTAAAAACACTGCTCTAACAACAGTTTGTATATAGCAAATACCTTAAACGGTTAAAATTAGAGTGTGCGCAAACATGGCTTCAAGCTTTTTCTTTGCCTAATGCTACATACTGAAATAAAAAAAAAAACACCCAAAAATATCTTAAAACACAATGCTCATTATTGGACAAAAAGTACTGCTTTAACTATACCGTAAACTATAACCAGTTGATTCTACTAACTATAAATTTTCTTTGCTGGTCACTTAGACTTGCTCATACTTTTAACCTTCTAATCAGTTCACATGGCACTAGGAGCCACCTTTAGCTTCCCACGAAGATGTACAAAAACACGCTGCAAAAATCAATAAATCTGCATTAAAATATGCTGTCTTACTGCATGACATTATGCTAACAGGAAACGTTGGAACAATCTCTTCGGAGACTGCATCTGATAGAACAAAAAAAGAAAGAAGCTTTTCCAGGAAAAAAAAAAAAAAAAGGAGAGAGAGAGAAAACACAAATGGTCTTCACAAATAAATCATCTTCTGAACAGCATAAACGATGTGCATCAGGCTGTCTCCGCTTAAGAGCTGCTAAAACTAGTGGTTTTCAATGCTTTTGAAAGGACTCGATGTATGGATGTCATCACTACTGCTACAGTTAGTTCTATGAGAAACATATCTCCCAAGCCACAGAGACAAGACAAAGTCCTGTAACATACGTATTGTATTATTTTCTCTTAATTATTGAGTACGAGCAAAATGGAAAATTAACAGCAACAAAAAATGAACTTTAATTTAAAATCACAGCAGTTTCTCTTCATGCATTTTGCAGTACAGTGAGAGGTTATGATTTTCCCCAGGCTTTCACTATCAATTTCTCATCTGTAGATAACCTCAGTGTTCATCTGCGTTAATATTTTTACACACGTGAATACAGACATGCTCACTGTGGGTAATCACAGAATCATAGAATTGTCTAGGTTGGAAGGGACCTTGAAGATCATCAGATCCAACCATCAACCTAATGCTGCCAAGTCCACCATTAAACCATGTCTGCCCGTCTTTTAAATCCCTCCAGGGATGGCGACTCCACCACTTCCCTGGGCAGCCTGTGCCAGCGCTTGACAACCCTTTCTGTGAAGAAATTTTTCTTAATATCCAATCTAAACCTACCCTGGTGTAACTTGAGGCCATTTCCTCTTGTCCTGTCACTTGTTACTAGCGAGAAGATGTTGACCCCCAGCTGGGTCTACGGCCCGGTGGCCTCTGCGTGTGGGTACCAAGTGCCTGGAGGGAGCACAGGAGCAGCTCAGCCCCTTGTTAAAAGGGAAAACCCTGATGGCAGCTGGGGTGGGACAGGGACCAGCCTCCCCCTGGCCATGGGTGCCTCCTGTGCTGTTCCCAGCGAGCAGGATGAGCCATGACACCTTCTGCCTTCGTTAACAAGGCTGGTGAGCAACGTGCACGGCTTCTCGGCCAAAGCCCATTTGAAGTATTTATATTCTAAAGTTATTTGAATTACTTTTCATAGAATGGTTAGAGATGGAAGGGACCTTAAAGCCCACCCAGTGCCACCCCCTGCCCTGGGCAGGGACACCTCCCACCATCCCAGGGTGCTCCAAGCCCTGTCCAACCTGGCCTTGAACACCTTCACGGATGGGGCAGCCACAGCTTCTCTGGGCAGCATGGGCCAGGGGCTCACCACCCGCACAGGAGAGAATTTCTCCCTAATACCTCATCTCAAACTCCCCTCTTTCAGTGTCAAACCATTCCCTCTCGTCCCATGGCTCCCCTCCCTGATCCAGAGTCCCCCCCCAGCTCTCCTGGAGCCCCTTTAGGCACTGGAAGGCCGCAATAAGGTCTCCCTGAAGCCTTCTCTTCTCCAGGCTGAACAACCCCAACTCTCCCAGCCTGTCCTCAACATAAATAAGACTGTTTGGGAGCAAGACACGGTGCTGGAGTAGATGCTCCACTGCAGTTCGGTGACTCCCTCAGCAACAGCCGCTGCTCACACCCCCCTGGGGTGGTGAAACCGCTTGGGCTTTGGGAAGCACAGAGCCATTCTCCAACGGATGGGCATGCAGGAGCAATGCTTTAATCCTGACCAGCCTCGTGCTGCGCCACAGTAAAGTGCTGTCAAGCAAAGACGCTAATTAAAAAAAAAAATTAAATTAGAATAATATGTATTATTTCAAGGTAGAAATAGGGCAGGTGCCATTTCAGAGGGCAGCACAGCCCTCTCCCACCGCCGCAGGAGAAGCGTGGGAGAGGCTCAGCCCCACGCCGGGATGCAATTCGTTTTACTGGTAAAATGAAAAAAAAGAGGAGTGTCAGAACACCCACTAACTGCAAACCACAAATCGTTTAGGAAAATAAAAATAAAAATAAAAATAAAAAATTCAATGTAATTGTGGACTTTCCAACTCTTCAAACTTAAAAAAACAGGCTATACATTTCCAGATGTATTTGGGGAAGAGAAAGCAGACAAACTCACAAACCACATATGGACATTACATCTAAAATGTAGCCAAGCCATACACAATGCTAATTAGAAAGACTTAACCGTTTTTTTTAAACACAAACATTTTTGCACTTATAAAATATTCAGTCAGCTCACATATAAAAATACAAGTATAATCCATTATTAATTTACAAGGCCTTATTTAATTTACATGCTATTTTTCTCTAGTATATTAAATTTATCAAGGCTTGCAGAAATCCTCTCTGCTGAATATTCATACACTGACATGTAAAGTTATCTATTATACATCCAAAAAATTCCAACACAAATGCAAAACAACTACTTTCTCAGAGATTTCCTGAGACAGGAACAGCGAAGGAGCAGAGTCCAGAGGCTGTTCGCTCAACAACAGAAGTGACAACCCTACACACATTTTTATCGTACCGGATTGATGCCGGGTTTCTACATTTTCCTCTTTTTAGTCCGTGCTAAAATAACATTTCCCCCAAATTTAAATAGCACCAACATTGTCTAGCTCATCCCTGGATAAGGGTCCCCTCACCCTTCGTTGAGCGCTGCCCGTTCTAATCACGCAGCAGCTGAGTAATACATTACGACGCTCAAACACGAGAAGTTCCTGCCATTGCTGTCCGAAGTATTATGCATAATTGAATTATGCCACGGCCTGTAATTACAGCTCCTGGAGATGCCCGAGCGTGGCAGTGGGAGCAGGAGCTCGCTGCACGCCGGGGTTACAAACTGCCCCTAAGCACAAATCTGGTTGTTTTTAAGCTTCTCTGCTCTCCCTGGGGAGAACTTTCCTGCTCAGTTCCCTTCCCGTAGTGACCGTGGAAAATATTTCCTTACTTTGGGACAATGCCTCCTGCTACGGCGCGGCTAGCGAGCGTCTGTCTGCTAGCAGCCGTGCGGGTTTTCCAGAATATTAAATGTATTTTTGATAGAAGATATATCCCGTAACGTGGGACTCGGTCAAAAAACCATGAGCAAAACCCAAATGTTTTCTTCCTCTTGTTCTAACGTTGGGTATAACCAATCTATTTGTGAAGATAAATCGCTAAGCAGGTAATTTTCCACGAGCTGCTTTTTTTAATTGTTACCATTTTCAAAATGCAGTTTGGGACACAGGGTGATGAGAAAGTACAGCATAAAAGAGAGAATATCCGATATCATGTAAACCTGCCCACCGCAAAATAGCAGAAGTGATTTTTAAGTCAAAACGGGTTAAATATTAAACCAACTTCTCCAGAGAGAGGGGAGCACGTACATCCTTGTCCAGAATATTAACACGCCGGTCAGAAATCTGTAAGGAAAAAATACCCTGAAAAGGGACCGGGGGTGTTGGGAAGCAAAAGGTAAGGACTGACAGATAAAATTCAGTACCAGCAAGCGGGGCCGACCTCCCCAAAGACTTCCCATATCCCGGTTACTGCCTACTGTATTAAGACTGCCTTTCTCATCACTTAATGCTTATTTTCATCACTTTGCTTAAAATATTGATAATCAATTAGGGCTACGTCTGTTTTGCCACAGAATCTGTGTCACAGTCTATCAGACTGTCAGGGCCAATTCAATCCTCATTCAAAGTTAATTTTTTCTTCATAAATCTGCCTTTGGAGGAGTCATTAGGCGCAGAACATAGCCCGAGGTGCAATCACCTATTCTCTTTCATTAGCGGCAGGCAGGGAAGGTGAGGGAGATTATTAGAACTTTGGAATGATCACAAAGCAGCGTGCTGCCTGTCAGATCCCCCCAACATTTAATTCATCTCGCCAACTCGCCGGCGTGCGCTGCCAACAGTTTTAAATGGACATTATTCATGAACATCTGTGACATGCTGAATATTCTGAAGCGGGCATGATGAAAAAGCGGTGCCCCCCTTTGACTGGAAAATTAATTCTATGGTCAAAACAATTAGGAATATAACAAACATGTTTTGTGATGTTATTTTCAGTCCTCCAAGATATTCCACTTAAAAAGCTATTATTTTAGAAATATAGGTGGTTGAACACAAACGTGTACGCTCTAGACGGGCTCGCGCAGTATTTTCTGGTATTGAAGAACGATGTGCATTTCCTTTACTATGGAAATACCAAGTTGTTGGGTTGGGTTTTTTTCAAGCAATTAGAGAATTAGCTAGCTTCGCTATCTGGTTTGTTGATATGGGTCTAAAACGTAGCCAAGTGAGAGGCCACGCTGGATTTTAATACGATGCCATATTAAATTACAGCATGCTTTACTCATGGTGGACAATCAGTTGCAGCGTGTGAAACAGATTTCCAAAATCAGATATATTTATTGCTGCTTCTCTTGTTAAAATGAGCGCGTTATGGCCATTACGGCATTTTTAAGGTAAGAATGGCAGAAACGCTGGTACAAGAGACTGGCACCCACAGAAATTAAAGAAAAACCCCCACAGTCTCTATGCAGTATCCCTTACTACATGAAAGGGCTTTACCATGTAGATCCTTTAAGGAAAAGTCATTTACATCTAATGAAATAACATCAAGTAGTTCCTTGAATTTCATTATGAAAGTCAAAAGAATAATAATTTACATTTTTTTTCTGCTGTTACTCTGAAAGCAGTGTTATCATTAGCAAACTTCGCACAGCCCCCATCATTGTCCTCCCAAAACATTCTCATTCTCCGACTGCAAAAGTAAGGGCCAGATCCTTAGCGAATTCAAGCTGGCACAATTCCACTGACTTCAATAGAACCCAGCAAATTTACTCCAGCTGAGGATCTGGCACTAAATATTTATAATAATAATAATAAAGAAGACTTAATAAGCAGATCTTGGCTAGGTACATTCATTTATTATTTAGTGCATTTCTAATTTCTTTCTCTCGCACACTGTTTCCCATAGACAAGTCTGATAAAAAATTCAACTGAAATACGTTTTAACACTAAGGATTAATTGGCTTAAATTGCTTCCGTGGCTCCTGACTCATTGCAGTGGATGCTATTAAATATTGCAAAGATTTGCTTCCATCTCAGAAAAGGCCGTACATTACCAACTTGGACATCTTGCAGTCAACTAATGTTTCACCTAAGATAAACCCCCCCCTCAAACTGCAGCTGAGCGCAGGAAAATAGCATAATTGGATGCAATTCTTGTCTTATCTGATATTTAGTCTTGGAGAGAAAATTATTTCTAAGAATTTCAATGGAAACGTTTAAATGGCACCTCTTACGCGAGTTGGTTACTTCTGAGGGAAAGGGGTGGGAAGAGGAAGGAAGAGCTCGGGAAAGGAAAAGGACAGCCCGGAGTTAAACGTTCCTCTAATCCATTGAGCTCAAAAAAAGCAGTTACATTTGGGACAGAAAAAATAAATTCCAGATATAAATATTCAGGGAGTGAAGGACGACTCTTTGCCGTATCCTTCAGGAATGCTTTTCAGCTCAACTGGAAAACTGAAGAGTGATCGATACGAAGAACTCCAACTTTGCTTCAACTTATCTGAATCGTTCTCAAACCAATATTTGTTACTGAGTTGTTTCGGTGCCCCTCGCACACCACGGATGCAGAAATGAGAGAACAACGGAGGCTCTCCTACGGAATCAGCTGAAACGGAGCTCTTGAACAGGTGAAAGGAGGGATGCTTTTCTGTAAGCTATTCCTCAGTCAGCTTCAAAATCATTTGAATTTCTGTTCTTTGGCCATTATTGTCACACAGAAAATTCACCTACCTGTGTCCCAACCCGGCGGCAGCGAGCTGCCCTCCTCCTCCAAGCCAATGCCACCCCTGCTCCACGGGGAGGAGGAGGAGGAGAGGAACAATGCCAGGGGTGCTGCTAGGTGAGAGCAGGACTGCCAGCGAGCCTTTCTCCCGAGAAACAGGAGCCCAAGCCCACAGCGGGGGAAACGTGGAGCTACAAACACCATGGTGGGAATCGGGCGACTCCCGAGTGAGGGCTCAGAGAGCATCTCAGCCTTCCTCCACCCTAATTACATTTGATTCAGTCAAATTACATTTACAGCGAAATGGCAGCTTTTATCCAACCCGCAAATTTACATTTTCCCTTTTTCTTTCTTTCCAGCCAGGTTGGAGGGCACGGTTTTAGCAACTCCACATCTCCAAGGCCAGCACAGCACTATTGCTCTAGTGAACTACAGATCTTTCATTAGAAGACTTATGCGATCTGTGTGTCTAATTGATGGTAATTTCTATCTTTTAGAAATAGGAAAAACACTTTTATGGGTGCATGGTCTAACCATCACCACGTGAAACGCAACCTGCAGGGTGTACAGCAGTATCAGGGCTGAGGTTTGCTATTGTTCTTATTGCTATTTGCATTTCGATAGGGGCAGGCTGGATCCTTAGGGCCTTCTTTTGAACATCCAGGAATCTCATGAAAATGTAATTCCAGTAATACAATAATTCCCAAAAATACTTTCAATAAAAATACTGACCACAGATATGAGGAAGGTGTAGATTACTAAGGTGGCACCTGATTAACCTTAGTCTGAAATGAGACCAGCAGAAATTATAAGCAACAAAGAATAAAAAGCCATAAAAATAATTCAAAAAAAGGTATTTCAAAGTGGCAGGGCTCATATGCACTCAGTCTGGTTGAAAGCCACTCTTGAAAATGCCCAACATTTGTTCAAATGTGTCAGTCTCAGAAAGGGGGGATCATTTCCAGAATGGATGCAGTCTAGTCTCAAGGAAGTTCACATTTTTGGGAACAGTACGGGAAGAATCTCAGAGCCTCTGAGAAGTTTCCAACACAGCAGAGCAAGCTGCTACAGAACAAGTAAACCTTAATGGCAACGACGTAGTCCTAAAATTTTATATTAGAGCACAATCAAATATTAAGATAAGAAAAACTAAAGTGAAGCTAAGAAAAAAGTACGTATAGGTAAAGCAAACTCACTCTATACTTGAGCACAATGTCATGGAATATAGGTCACTTGGTATTGCAATTTGTGGAAGAAGAAATCCAGATGAGTTGTGTATCATGTGAAAAGTAAATAAACTATTACATTAACATCTTCTCAGACCATTATGAGAATATAATGTCAATGTTGCCAAGTGAGCAGTGTAAGTAAGTGGCGAGTCCTCACATACCGCCACCAATTTGCCTTCACAGGTCAAGTGAGTATGAGGAGAGGAGTGGAATGTGTTGTGGCTGGTCTGGCTCTGCCGCGTGCCGTTGGGTAGCACACCCCAGGGATGCTGCTGGCGGTGGGATGGAGCTCGCTCTGACGGGTGGTGAGCACCAAGAGATGGGGATAGCCCCAAGGAGAGGACCTCAGGGCTGCTCTTAGGGGCCGACTTCCATCTCCCCTTCTCCCTTCCTCCTCCTTTTTACAAAAATCTTACTTTCTTTTGGACACCGCAGTGGGAAAGTGGCTGAACACACAGGGAATTTTAGTATGATACCGATGATTTGGTTTGATCCTTGTCACACAAAATTAAATGAGGAGGCCACAATTTCAAACCAGGCTTGCATTTTAAGTTACAGTCACTTAAATTCAATTGCCGCTATAAAATGGAATATAAAGGAGCTATCTTGAAAAGAAATGAAACCAACATGTTTTAAGTTACATTATGTGCTCTTTTGAAAATAACATTTTTGTATTATACATATTACCAAATAAATTAATACCTGTTACTTGAATGAGAACTTTGAGAGCATGCATAAAAATACTGAAGAACGCTCTTACTCTTACTGGTAAGAAGGTGGTTCTTTATGGAAATTTATGGAAATCTGTGAGCTTGATGCCTCACAGAAGAAATTAATAATGAAAGAAAGATAAATAAATCACTTATTTTTAAAAAAAAAACCTGTGGGGGAGATGAAAATACTAATTATAAAAGCATAAGAACTTTTTTCCTGAAAAAAACCTCAAGCCAAATGAGTCAGAAACATGAAAGCTGTAATATTAATTAAAAATGGCTGTGGAACATACATATACAAAGCTGTCTCTTCTAACCCCTGTCACCAACAGACTGGTTCTTTTAACACCTGGGTACATCCTAGGTCACTTTTGAGTGGTCTACTTTAAAAATAAACTTTAAGATTCTTCTAAAGCTAATTAGAAATAACAACAGGTAGGCAAGACTGCAAAACGTAAGGTTTGCTAAGGTATAGGAGATACCTACAGTCTCGATGCAACAAACGCTTTTAAAATCATCACACAAATTATGGAAGATTAATTTAGGTCATTGGATTTTTCCCCTCTCTGACTTCAGTGCTACCAGGAACCAGCACTTTCCTTTGAGGATATAAAGTTTGCTTCGTTCAAAATTGTAATAAACGTACATCTCCTCCTGAGCTGGGAGGGTGACGTGACAATCAATCAGAACCCAAAGGCAACACACACTATTCTCTAAGTTCCACACGATAAACCCAAGAATTACTCATTGCTTTCAAAATACACGACCTTAGCCTTGCACCTTTCAGAAGCCAGACGGTGACGAGGACAATTTCACAGGAATAAGTCGAGATCTCGGTCAGATGAGCGGGTTCAGCATCCCGCGTGAAGCCCGTTGCCCGGAAGATCTCAAACCAAGCTCTCCAGCTCTACGGACTGTGCCCCATCTTACGTCCCACCCTCCCAAGCAGCGCTCATTCCCGATGGAACATGCCAGCCACTCACGTCCAATTACCTTCTCCGGCTCTATGAGAAATTAGCTTTCTGTCGTACTAACTACATACCTTTACAGGAAATGTATAACAGCTCCTCCATATAATTTCACAAATAAATTACGTTACTTTGAAAAAAAAAAAAAAAAACTTGTTTGCTTAAAATCTAATAGCTAATGAAGATATTTAAATAATTCCTGAAAAAAACCCTGGCAATGCGTTTCAAATACAATTGTCATTTTAGTGTGTATATTAAGAATGGCAGTCAGCTTTTCTTTCCCGGGTTAACAGCAGAATTCAGGCTGACAGCTTGTCAGCAAACTTGAAAAATTCAGTCACAAAACTTAGATTCAAAATGAGCCCTTCTTTCATCTGCCAATTTTAAAATGTCAGGAATCACCATGTTAAGTGAAAATCAAGTAGATGACAACTAATCTGGCTATCGAAAGGAAGCAATAAACCACCGAGTACTTATAAATGATTACGAGGAACAACACCGAGAAAAACCAACCCACCCCAGAGCACCTTGTACGGGCTGCGAGAATTTTCATCTCATGCTTCCAAAACGAATAAAAACGTAATGAATAAAACTGTGTAAGCGTCTCCCGTGAGCAATGCTGTCAGCAGAGACCCATCCACACAAGTGGTAACAAGTCTCTCTGCCTGGGCAGTTTCACATCAGGTCTCACGGTGGCTTTTGATAATAAACCTTCATAATATGTGAGTGTAATTCCCCTAATTTCCTGCCGGGCACTGGCCCACGGCTACCACTTAATGACCAATAGTCTTTTCCATTAAGAATAATCTTTGGCCGCTCATCTACACTGGAAACCACCCATAAACATAGCAAGATTTGCTGTACCACATAGTCCAAATAACAATAAAATTGCAAAGATAATTATCCAACTTCATTTCCCAGGTCTTACTGGTGCAAGGTCCAGGTATCAGCTGTAGCCTAAATGGGACATATTGGGAAAAACCATTCACAGTTGACCTCAGCTAAGGCAGCCAGGGGATGGCATACACAACTATTCCACACGTGACCCCAAACAGGTGATGGAAACAACACCTACTCATTAGAAAACGCTTTTGGGTACTTCTTAGATGAAAAATGTACAAGCTTTAGACCTTCTCTGTGTCTCAACAGAACCACTTGCTAACAAAATAAGAGAAATTTTGGGCTTCCTGTTGAAGAACCAAACTACTAGTATCTAAAAGACGCTTGTATGTATCTCAAAGACAATGGCTGATAACGTACAGATCTACAAATTTTTCCATTGCACAAAGATCTAAACCTTACGATACCTTGTACGATTATTTACTATCATTATTTTTTGTTCAGAATCTTCAGCATCTTTGCTGAAGGCACAGGAAAAAGGACGTTGCTAAAGCTGGCCTAATTTAAATCACAGGTTACAATGTTGGAGCCCCAAAGCTTACTCAAATTTCCGCCTTCAGAAATAAAATCCTATAACCAAAGATATAGCTAGAAAGGTTAATGGAGACGCAGTAAGGAAATGCTGCTTAACCACATTTGTTGAAAAACAGTATCAATTTCACTCCTCGCTCTTTTATTTGCAATGAAGTTCCATTTAGAATCACAGAAGGGTTTGGGTTGGAAGGGCCCTTGAAGCGCCACCCCCTGCCCTGGGCAGGGACACCTCCCCCCAGCCCAGGGTGCTCCAAGCCCCGTCCAACCCGGCCTTGAACACCTCCAGGGATGGGACAGCCACAGTTTCTCTGGGCAACCCGGGCCAGCGTCTCACCGTACTCATTGTAAAAAAATTCTTCCTTATATCTAGTTTAAGGAAGAAGTAATAGTCATTAACTGCAGTTAAATCCTAGCTATTAATGGATAGCACTGTAGAAGACGATGCATTTTTTAACACCAGGCATTGCCCCACATTGCACCTCCTTGTGCTTCCCACTGCTTCCCTGCAGCTCCTGATCCGCTGCACCAAGTGCAGCCAGCCCATCTCCTCCTGGGCTAAACTGTCCCCCGGGAAGGCTTGACATCTGGCCTGGGGTCACCAGGAGTGCAGAGCTTTTAAGAGAGATTTGGACAATGCTCCAAGAAGCTGCCTTGTAGATCTCAATCTGTCACATACCCCATGACGACAATGCTGGTCCCAGGACATTGTGGGCTACTGGGAAGCGATGGAGCATTGCCCCTTTCTGTACAAGCTGCCTTGCTGGGATGGTGAGAGACTCGGCTGCGTGACCAGAAGTGCCACACCAAATAGCCCCCTGTACGCTCAGCTTTAGGGTCTCAAATGTAGGACACAGGATTTAAAACTACCTGCGGGTGGTACTTATCTCATCCCTGATATATCCGCGATTACCATCACTGGCACAGACTGGAATGAAAACTCTCCTCTTCAGTGCAGGGTCGGTGACACCACAGAACAGGCACCCACCCGTTCCAGTTACACATTTGTCTTGGATTTGGAGTGACTGAAAGGTGAAGACATTACAATCCGTGTTTGTGGGAGCTGAACACGATGGCTAAAATTGCACCGGCTCAAGTGGTGGTCTGGATTTTCAAAGCACAGTGGTTTAGAGGAGCAAAACTTTCCAGTGGTCCTAAACCAACCGTAGGGCACTCTTCCCCTTGAAAACAGCCACCACCATTTCTCTGCATGACTCCTTCTCTCACCAAGCTTGGCCACCTGGTCTAACATCTCCCAGATGACTTTTCAATTGACCAATTATTTTTTGCCCAGCAGGCTGTTGACTCGTGCAAGCATTTTGAAGAATTACATATGTTTATGTAACAGAAAAGCTGCACGGGCAAACACGAGAGGACAAAACAGTCTTCCAGATCATGTCCTTCACACCCGTTCCCTCCCATACAACACCCCTCCAGCAGAGCAGCCTGTCACAGTCACTTCCAAAAGGTGCACCTCACCCATCTCTCAATGGCACGGTTGGGTCTTTGCTCACAGAGAGCGACTCGGAGGGGAACGCTGCTCATCTTCGCTAGACCTTGGGCTTGCTCCAGCATGGCATCCTCACCATCGGAGATGGGGATGCGCTTGCTTGGGCAACCCAAGTTTTACTTGCAAGTTTAGTTTTACTGTACTTCCAATAGTAAGTGATGGAAAATTGAGTAAAAATTCTGAGTTCCTGAAACACTGTAGACGTGTCTGAAGCCCATCTAAATGAGGAAACTAAAAACTGAGCCTTCAGAGAAATTTTATATATTTTTAAGAAGATGAAAATTACTTTTTAGATCTGTTATTTCAACCAGCTAGATAGAAACAATGCCCCAAATGATGAAGATAATGCTTTGATTAATAGATTCTGGAGCTACAAGATGATTCCAAAATCCAAAGGCTGGAATAAACAAAGATTATTCCTTCTACATGGAGAACACGCAGTCTGGCGGCTTTGACTGTGTCTGAATCCTTGCTCCATCAGAGTGCCTAAATTTAAGAATATTAGGAGCCTATTCGACTTCACAGAGACTATTCAACCATGCTTAAAACTTCGGCATATTCTTAAATGCTTTGAATAATGGGGAAGATGTTAGAGAAGAAGATCATCTGTAGCAAAAATGAGGGATAAAAACGTTTCTTGTGATGAAAGTTCTACGGGAAAAAAGCGATACAGTGATTGAGACAGCACTGTAGAACAAATGATTTGTACCAAACATTGAATTCCAATTGAATTAACTTCTAAGCACAAAATTACAATTGTATTACAGTTACAAAAGTACAATACAATGCAAACTTAATAAAGTACAATTAATATACAAATAATGGTGCAAGAACAGGAAGCATTTTAGAGGATTTTTGACGAAAGAAGGAACTTTTTTCACCCTACTCATGGTAATTTTCCAATTTTACCGTGAAGTTAATAAAAAAAACTTTGTGAAGCAATGGAAAACAAAAAGGACCAGTATTTACTTCTTTTTAATTCTTTTTTTTTTAAATCTACTACAAGTCCATAAACACCAAGACATCATTAACAAAAAAAACCCCGTTCTTGAGTATGATCCTCGAAGAGTGTTAATATGAAAGATTCCCAAAGATACTGAACGGGGCATTTGGAAATGAGGAAACGATGAGGTGGAAAAGTTCTGGGTGCAGGCACAGCAAACTCACAGGATTTACTGTGCGTTAACTGCAAAATCATAAGACAGGCATCCAAAAGAACTTGACATCTGGCACCAAAAGGGGGAGTGTGTGTCAAGGAAAGATTTGTGGGAAAGACTTATTGCCAATGCCAACACACACTCAATTACACTTGTGATAGCCTTGAAAGCAGGGCGCACAACGCCCAGCGACACGCGGAGCTCTGCACGGGAGCGCAGACCTCATCCCGATGGAAGAAAATTATGGGAAACTATACATTCTCAGCTTGTATCATTAACTACTATAATCATTTACTGTACACAGCATTATTAAGTATTCCCCCAGGATAAAAGGGGTAAATATATTGCTTAAATATTCAGTGGCTGACTGTAAAATTTCATTCCCGATTAACTGATGAAGATGAAGAAACACTGCTGAAAACAAACAATTTATCTTCACTACGCACAGCAGATCGCTCCTGGAATAACGCCAGAGGCGATGTGGGTTTGAATTCAATAGCTGCATTAAAAGAAAACTACACCCCTACTACACACCGCGCTGAACATCACTGAATAAACAGTTTGCCGCATCGCCGCTTAAATAATTCAAAAAGGAATTTTGGGTATCAAACATTTGTCTGAAGTATTACATCTCCTAATGTATTGCAAATACATGCTTGTTTTTAAAACTTCTATTAAAATCCATTAGACTAAATGGGAAAACAGAGCAGTCAGAGACTCAAAACCAACAAAGGACTGATTTCTAGGAGAGGATTTAAGAAAGATTTGTCATCAGTGAGAAAGTCACTTCCAAGGGCACGTATCTTATAATATACACATGCATTTACACTTACTCATCTGCAACCTTGAGGGAGTCCAACTGGCTCTCATAAGTCTGGATAGCATAATTTTAGTACAGACATATGTGCACCGATGTATTTGTATAGAGCTATAACAAAGTAATAAATAAGCAGCCTTATTCAACATCAGAAATTCCATAAACTTTCTCCAATTTGATTTCACTTCCAGCTAGCTCGAACTTAGGATCGGAGTGCTCTGCAAAGTCTCCTTTTGCAGTTTACTTTGAGAGTGTATTTCTCCCATTCTTAGGAAATGTAAATAATTTGAAATATTAAAACCTCACTAAATGTTTAATGGCATATACCTACAATGATGAGGAGAGGGAACGCACGTTAAAGACCTTGCTGAATCGGCAGCAGTGCAGCTCTGCTGAGGCCCGTCATCCATCATCTGTCGAGAAGAATACTGTTCTGAACTTACACGAGAGGAGATTGAGATGAGATCTGAGGAAGAAATTCTTTGCTGTGCGGGCGGTGAGCCCCTGGCCCAGGCTGCCCCGAGAAGCTGTGGCTGCCCCATCCCTGGAGGTGTCCAAGGCCAGGTTGGACGGGGCTGGGAGCACCCTGGGCTGGGGGGAGGTGTCCCTGCCCGGGGCAGGGGATGGCACTGCATGGGCTTTAAGGGCCCTTCCAACCCAAACTGTTCTGTGGTTCTATGATGTCTGCGTATCCTCTGCATAAAATCAGTTCTTTCAAATGAGGATCTAACGATTGTGTTAATTCATGCTCCTTAATTGCATTGCTCAGTAGCCCCATCATAGCTTCTAGTAGAACAGAGAAATCACTTCTAGTAAAACTTCAGGTGACCTTCAATGAAACCTGAGGAGACTAACTCTATACCTACAGCGGCAGATAACGCAGCAGCAGCAGAGGGACTCCGTAAGCGGAGAGGATGGTGCCCAAGACCCAGCGCCCACTCTGTGCCGATTCCAGGGGCTGTTACTCCAGACAGCTAGAGCAGAACTAGTCCATGAGAACCACATGCCCAGGAATGCCCAGGAGAACAGGAGGTGGGTGCCGGGATCATTCGTTCTGAATTGACATCCTTCGAAAGGAGCTCGGTCCACATCCTTCAAGACTGTAACGTGAAGCATACTGAACACAACTAAATAGGGATGATTGGAAGAATGACTGTAAAAGCATCCTTCTGGTTCACGTGACTGTGCTAATGTACACAGCACGCCCTCATGGGAGAGACGCTTTTCTGCTCCGTGACTGATATTGGACAGTCCAGGATGCAATCTGCTGAGTAAAGTTAAAACTCAGAGAAGGTGGCAAAAGTCACAGGAAAGAGCATTTACTCACGACATGGTGCTACAGGAAATCACAGTGAAGCAATGGCTCCAAGGACTGAAAAGCGCACGCTCAGAGCTGGCGCTCAGGTACCTCCAGCAACCAGGCACTGAAGTCTGAAGGACACCAATTCCCGGAACCTTTCCCAAAAACACTCCAGTGACAGGTTCTAGAAATAATAGCTCAGTTGCCTCAGCTAAAGGCCAAGCTCACCAGTTCTTAGACTCTAAGTTAGATGCGATGTAAAATATTACACAAAAAACATCTAAAAGAATGAAAGAAAGAATATCTAAAAGAATAAAAGAAAACCTATTAAAACTCCATGCGGTTGCACTAGCACATGATCTTAAATTTGGGGAAATCAAAAGTCTTCCAGTGCGCACCGTACAGCAGGAACACCAGCTGCTGGATATTTAATAGCAGCATACAGCTGCATTTCCTCCCCAGGCCAAAAAAAAAAAAAACAACGAGGGAGGGGGACTTTTAAAGATATATTAGTTTATAATAAAGCAACAGTCTTGCTTTAATATTTTCAGGGAAAGTTTACCTCTGAAGGGATACAAACAAGGTATTTAAGGAAGGAATGTGTCTCATAAGCATCTCCCAGCCAGAAACAAATCCAAGTAACCCACCACGATCTCATTCAAACTCACCTCCTTTCTGGTCTAGGTGTGGGAAGTAAAGACATTCTTCAGGCCTGGGTTGCCCTCACCTTTCCAGGGGTGATTCGTACTATGAGATACTATTTACTATGGACATTTGGAAAGACTAAAGTTCAGACATGTAATTGAGCAAGCATAATTAAACGAGAAGTCTTGTCTTTTCTCCCAGCAGTCACTGGTATTCTAGACTCTTTCTATAAGCACTGAGTTGCCCTGCAGTCAAGGCAGCACAATGCCAAACCTTGATTTCACAGAATCACAGAATCCCAGAATGGTCAGGGTTGGAAGGGACCTCTGGAGATCATCTAGTCCAACCCCCCTGCCACAGCAGGGACACCTACAGCCTGGCTTGAGCTGCCTGAACAGAGATGCCCGGGCACAGCAGCCCTCCAGGGTAGGATTGGTGCCGGTTCCTGCAAGAATTGTCACGGCACTGATCACCACGGTGTTCGCTCGTCTGTACCTTTTGCAACGAGGTGACCAAGTCACCAACGGCAGTGGCAAACAAACCGGAGCGCTCCTTAAATAGGGAGGACAACAGGTCAGCCTTGTGTCCTGTAACGCTTCGAGGGACAGCCTCCCACTGTGAAGATGGGAAAAATGTTGGGTTTTTTGATCTTGAACCCTTGAAAACTCATGACAGATCTCCTCAGGGCAGAGATCTAAATTTTATGACAACACCTGAGGATTTATGCAGGGTCTGCATGACCTGGCAGAGTGCGTGATCGTTAGGGACTGCTAAATACTTTTGCAGACTATGAAGAATACATCCTACTCTTATCTCTTGTTTCTAAACACCTCTTTTCTTGAGAAGAGGATGGCAAATAATATTCACATGAGCTAAACAAGACTGGAACCCGCACAGAAGTATTCCTGAGTCTGACAGGGCATCGTTCACTGTGTAGAAAATAAGTTTCTTGTGCCTCTCGCCCTATACACAGCTTCATGTCGTATTCACTGTTCAAGACTACGCTCCAGTAATACGCAAGATTTCTCTTTTAGATTATGTTTACCCATCCACATTTTACAAAATCGTAGCTTTTTTCAGGCCAACTTTCATCATGACTTCTCTCGAGATAAAAGCATTCTAAGATGATTCTCAAATTTTCGTCCATACGTTGCAACCAGAGCAATAACTATCTCCGAGAAACACATTTAACTGCTTTAATCCCTATTGTCTTACAGTACTGGATTTCGACTCCTTTGAATAACCCAAAATCAATAATAACCGGGCTAGACTAGTTTCGAGTCTACATGATAAAAATAGGTAATAAACCTCTACTGGTTAAGGAGGACGCGCTGTGCCCGGGTCAGCGCCGGTCCCAGGTAGCCATCCCGCCCGTGTCCCGCAGCCGTGTTCCATGCGTGCCTCCTCCTCAGCTCTCACCGTCGGGCCACTGTGCCCTATCGATCTTCTTTACATCTCCAGAATAATAAATTTCAAGCCAACACAGTGCGAGCTGACTAAAGCTCTTTAATTACATCACTGCTGAAAGGAAATCATTGATCAGCGGCGTTACGGCAGCATCAACTGCCCCCAAACCAGATCAAAGGCGGTGAGCCGGCGGAGAAGCTGCCCCGTTTGGGACTCTTGCCCATGGACAAGTGAGAGAACCTCGGCTGACACATGCCGCTTGCTACGGGTCTGAAGCTCTCCCTGGCAGGTGTCATGCTCTAAGCGTGGTTTTTGATTACTCTAATTAAATATAATATTATCAACAGATCTTCGTATTGATCCCTAAACCCCTCCTTCTAAATAGAAAATTAACAGCTCGGAGGGAGGGCCGTAGAGGCTAACAGGGACGTTTAATGGGTTTAATCCTACATCAGCTTTCTCTAGGTTATATTTCCTAAAAGTACTATTGATTTCTTACTGCAGCAAACACAGAAATTTAATAATTTCCTTCATTACAGTAACATTAGCTACTTTGTTACCAGCTAAATAAATAGAAACATAAACTGCAGCACACATCCACTTTTTTAACCACAACTAACGAAAGTATTAAAGCAGCTTAAATGAGTAGTGAAGTTGGGGTTTGATTTTAGACCTACTTCAATAAAAAACAACTTATTCTATAAGCATAAGGAAATATTCATCTTGATACAAAGTAAAAAGTTTCTTTTCATCAACTAGTGACTAGCTTAAATATTAATACCTGCATATAACATATACTCTCATATGTGCATTTTGCATACATGATAAAGAAAAGTGAGAAAATACGACATTATAACAAAAAGGGTAAGTATTTCGATTTTTTTTTTAATTTTTGTTAAAGTTTACACTGCAATGGGGACGTTTCCTATTACCAGCATCAATTACACACAAATCAAATCAGAAGTGACTATATAATCCCCCAACTTTGTCCTTTAAAAACTCATTTAGCGTTATTACTTCTCTCTGGCGCTAATAGGCACACGCTGCCCCCATGCCACGTCTCTCTCTCATTCATTCCCTATTCCCTCAGGTGGTTCTCCTTGCTAATGCCCAAATGGCATCAACCTGTTGTTTAGCACATCCATGAAAAGGCGAGCCTGCTGGCTAATTTACCAAGGGATTAAAGCCCTGAAACCACTTCAATCTGTTACTCTGTCTGGGAGTAAAAGCCCTGCCCCTGACAGCCAGGCTGCCAAGCCACAGGGAGAAAAAAAAAAAAAAAAAAAAAAAAAAAAGCCCCAAACCTCATTTTAAGCAAGAAAAATTCAAAGTGAGGGATGTTTAAAGTAATGCCCGCACATGCCAAACACATCAGGTGCAGCTGCACGCGTTTGCAGCCTAAAAGCTGAAAAATCGGGAAATATCAAGAGTTGTGAGGGTACTGCGGGGATTATTGTGCTTAAATACGCTGATAGTGTAGTCGTTAACATAACCTGACGGACTGATAACGTAAACCGTGTTACATTGACTGCAGTGGATATTAAGAGTTCTGCACATCTCTAGTTATTTCACCTAATTTTAAAAAAAATTTGCATTCATCTGCGAAGCCGTTGGGTTTATTTCCATGCCCGTGTCCTGCAGCGACAAAGGCTGCACCACTATTCCTCTGGCGATGGTCGCTAAAGCCCCATTCCCAAAGGATGTTACGATTATAAACCGCTACACGGGACACCCACGGGATTGTTAAACTACCAAAATTAATAGTATTTGTCAGTCTTCATAGGAGCGGGGCTGTCAGCGAGGGCGAGGGCTGTCTCCACGTCTGTAAAAGCAGCTCCAAAGCTGCACCTCCACCTTCTGATGGAGCACCTCAATACACACCTGAGGTGAGGATCCAGCCCACGCCGACTCAAAGTCTTTCCCGCTTTCTTCCTCAACCCTCACGAGTTGAATAAACAACAACAAAGCCATCATTTTTTAACACTTTTTAAGAAGCGAGTGCAGTGATTCATAACTATTTCATAATTAAAATTTTATGGCAAGTAGATACAGCCATCAGTCATCCAGTCTGGCACATCCAAAAAAAGGGAGATTTCAATTTATAAGCCCATGCTGTACTGTATGAGCTTCACTGTATAAAAACACATTTCAAAGGAGTTATTGACTGGGGAAAGCGAAAGTTGGGAGTTTTTTTATTATTATTATTTTTAAACTCAAACACAGTGTAGATTATGAATTTGTTTGCTCATCACAGCAGCTCCATGCAGTGACTGGTATTTAAAAAGGAAAAGAAATATTATCCTCTTTCTTCTTCCAGTGCTACACTAATAACGTTAGGTAGTATCCCTGGTGCTTCCCAATGCCAAGAATACAGATTTTCTGGAATTACAAAATGCCAGAAAAAAACCCCAACCCTGCATGTCAGTGCCAGGGGTTTCACAGACAATGAAAGCCTGTAAATGGGTGTTTGTAAGAGACGCATATTCAGATATCTTTAACATAAGAGCATGATGCTCTGGATCGCATTTCAATAAATTTTATTATAGCGAGAACGTGGAATTCTCTGACTCGCAATGCAAATAGTGGAATTGGAGGTCTAGTGTACACACGCACATTTACAGATTTCCAAAATTGGTACTGAGCATCTTGGTTCTCATGAGCTGTAGCATCCATCATTGATACAGACTGCGCAAAACATGCCTGAGGATGATCTTACCTATTTAATATCCGCAGCCAGCTCATTTTAGTTAGAATGTAGGTAAGCGTTTGCAAATCAGGTTTACAAATACAGTTTTCCCTCACTTTGCTGGATCGGTAAAACCTGCTCTTTTAGTATAATCTGCGTTCTTCTAATTTTCTTTAGTAGGACATTATTTGTTTAGAAATACAATAAACCCCAATATTTTAAATAACTGAATGTGTTCTAGTGCTCGTTTTTAAAAGGACCTTTTTCTTAATCTCATAAATACTCCACATCACCTGGGAAATAGCCCTCTGTTGGAACATACCCAGCTATTAAACTGGGTTTGTTCTACAAAATGTTCTGGTTTGCCACGCAGTGCATGCTACATGGCTTTCCAAGAAATATCTATTTTTAAGATATAAGCTGACATCGCATTCCACATGTTCCTGCACGTACCCTAGTGCCAGCTGACAGTAGTTCTCTGTAAGAATATTTAACGATTCCCAAAACTCTTTGCAACTATAATACTGGCTGTCAACATTTGAGATTATTATCCACCTCTACGATGCAAAAATATCTTGTGACTGGGACGAAAAGGTTAGCATAAGCTTTCCAGTCAAAATTTCTACTTGGAAAAAGAATTGGTTTGTATTTTCACAATAAAAAAAAAAAAAAAAAAAAAAGGAAGAAAAAACCCGAAAAGAGCTAAACATTAGACTTGCTGCTTCAACAAACTATTATTACATGCTTCACCAGTCCATTAAAGAAAGTAATTTAATCAGTTTGTATTTTCTCAGTAAAATCTCATTCAGAGAAATTTTATTGCCAGCTATCTAAATAGTAAATACTTATTATCCTCTCAAAATGAGTTTTCGCTTGCCAAGGGCAAACCCATTGCTGTTATTGTAGTGCTCTGTCAGAGAAACAAGAAGTTAAAAAGGTTATAAAGATACCATTAACGTCATGGGACTGTCTTGTCAGGACTCAAAAGTGCTTAGTAATTGAGGGTTTTATTCAAAGTGTATTAGCACCCGTATAAACGGCACTGCTAATATGATGCTTTAGGCTTTATTTTGTTGCAGCCCTGCATAATCACCTCCAAACAGCTGAATACTGTAAATTTATCTGCTGAAGAGCACAGCGCATTTTATCATCTGTTTCTAGGCTGAGTCTTCGAATAAAACGTCAATAACGTACAGCTTAAAGGCACAGACGAGGTGCAGGCAGCCAGGGCCACCAAGCAAGCTCTAATGACAACTAATTGGGGCCGGCAACGCGTCCGCTGTGCCCAAACACCGCACCGGGGATGGGCACGTGTGGCGGCTTCATTCAGAGAAGTTCATTTCTCACCAATAAAATGTGAGGAATAAGGCTGTTCAATACGCTTTTAAAAAGTCTTTCTGTATAGACGCACCGCAGCAGAGCCCTGGAAACGGTACAGCCCAAAAGATAATATTCCTTAATTACCTTGATAGGTCATTGTAGTGCCGCAGAGCCACCGCCGCAGCGTCCCTGGGAGCAGGGAAGCTCCCCGGCGCCTGCAGCCCCCGCTTCTGCGGCCTCGGGTCGCTCTGCCACTCGATTCCACCAGCTCACGGGTTTGCCACCACCTCAAATGTGATTTTGGTGGCAAACTTGATTATAATTTATCTCAAACAAACCCCCTAAAGGGAGTCCAGGAGAGCTGGGGAGGGACTCTGGGTCAGGGAGGGGAGCGATGGGACGAGGGGGAACGGTTTGACACTGACAGAGGGGAGATTGAGATGAGATCTGAGGAAGAAATTCTCTCCTGTGCGGGTGGTGAGCCCCTGGCGCAGGCTGCCCCGAGAAGCTGTGGCTGCCCCATCCCTGGAGGTGTCCAAGGCCGGGTTGGACGGGGCTTGGAGCACCCTGGGCTGGGGGGAGGTGTCCCTGCCCAGGGTGGCACTGCATGGCCTTTAAGGTCCCTTCTAACACTAACCGCTCTGTGATTCTATGATATACATCTATGTGAACACATGAAGAGTCACGTTTCTGGTCGTGGTTGCAACAACGTCTACAATAGGGTTTTCAGAATGTACGTTAATGACTATAGGCATTTTACAAAATACATATATTTAATGCATACATTAAAAATGAATAGGTTTAATTTTTAATTTTCACACTTTAAGCATAATTTAATAAAGTAACATCATGCAAATTCTGTACTTTAACAATAGCTATGAAAAAGATGCTTATTATAACGAAAACTGAAACTGCGTGGAAATTGAAAAATGAATGAGAAAGTGGGGGAAAAAAAAAAACAACAAAAACCTTGCAGCTCCAATGTCATCCCTCCTCAAATAGTGGTACTATTGTATCCACGATGTCCTTAGCCTTCCCATGTTCAGCCAGAAAGCATGGTGTGCAAGAAAAATAAGTTGAGTGAATTTGTTTCTGATGTGGCCATTACAGACAGAAAGACGGGTGTGGGGGACTCTTCAATGGCCACAGCAACCCAAAGCAGATGTATTGCACAAGCTGAAATTCTAGGCACCAGAAAAGGCAAGAAAACCAGCACCTCTCATCTTCTGCCACACTGTAACAACCAAAAACCGTAGTTCAGCACTGCAGGACATGCTTTAAAAGTCCATCCTTTCATGGACTGGGCTCTACCACCTGCCGGTCAGAACCGCCAAATGCCCTTTGACTTTTACTTGCCCAAAAGTCCCATCGACAGAAGTACGTATATGGTACAGCAGGGACAAAAATGCCACCAGGTGTTCTACAAGCCTGGGTAGAAATGCCAGACTGGAATGGGCAAACCAACATTTCAGCTCAACATGAAACACCTGGACAAAGAATTTTAAATCGAGACTCGAGCCCTCACAAAGTACTAAAGGTTTTGCTGGAGCAAAGGAGCTATTGGGCTATTCCCAAGTTCATATTTACAACTAAAGGAAAAAAAAATACATTCCCTTACTGAAACACTTGCCAACGTTGCTGCTGAAGTCTAAGCTGGTCAATCAGATGTTTACTGGGAGATATCATCAGTTCCAACTGTCATTTATAACTATCCCGATTCTTTCCCTGAAGATCTAGAGGTTTCCTTCGCCAGGCACACAACACTGATAGAAAGACTTTCAGGTCTTCCTCAGGAGCAGAGGACGTTACACCATCCAGTTTTGAAACATTCACGATGGATTTTGATAAAGGCGGGAGTTTCAGAGGAGGAAGGAAGACATGGGAAAGGGAAGTACTGCAGGTTTCCCTACACAGTGAGTAAGTAATGATTCCGGTGAAATTTATGTTTCATGGAAAATAATTTGACCACCACCCACAGGGAATAATTGCACTTCTACAACATAGCCCGGGATGAACAACTTAATATATTGTAGGATGATGACAGCACAACATCCCGTTAGGATTATTTGACTGTTAGAACCTGTTTATTGCAACTTCACTGAACTGACTATTTAGGCTAAAATGTGACAGGCTTAGGTGTGCTCCAGTTGAGTTTTCTGGGTTTTTTTTTTTTTCCACTCTGTTTGGCTTTGAGGAGGGAGGTAAATTATGCATAACCGTTTCTGAGGATAGAGACAAGGACAGATGTCTTGTCTAGGTAAAACACGTTGGGGATCTTCTCTTTAAGGAGCTCTACAGACCCCAACATTTCCAAAAGCACCTGGGACGCAACACATCCCCACGAAACTACGCCTAAGTTTGCTCAAGCTATTGTCCAATGAAAAAGAGATTACTGTGGATGTTCAGAAACCGCCGCAGCTAAATTCCCTCAGATTTCTTCTCCGAGGAGGCTTAAGACCAGAATTGAAAACTGAAGCTGAACTTTGCATAGGGTTTAACTAAACTGGGCCAGGCTGGGCACAAAAGCTGTGAGGAGGGGTGCTTCTCCAAAGCCTTCCCAGCCTGGTCTCTGCCCCAGCGGAATTCTTAAAGCTGGAGATCCAGACCAGGTAAAAAGAGGTGTACGTTAAGGCAAACCGCTGCTCAGAATACACTATGAACCTGTTAGCACGGACACCAGTTCTTGCTGTTCTGCATCCTCCAATTTTGGCCACCTGTCCTGCTCAAATACTCACACGAGCAGCAGAGGTTTCCAAATAAGTTTGCTCTTCCTCTCTGCTCTTCTCTTACTCCGCTGCTTGCAGTTGCCTAAACCTCTCCCTCCTCCATGTCTTCCCCTTCATGTACCTTTTAGCTGCTTTTTTTACTTTTTTTCCCTGCTGTAGGTGACCCTGCTGTGGCAGGGGGGGTGGACTAGATGATCTCCAAAGATCCCTTCCAGCCCTGACCAGTCTGGGATTCTGTGCTTTGTACTCTTCCCCACTTCCACAACTTATTTCCTTCCTCCCCTTAGTTTTACCCACTCTTCAGAGCAGAAAATCCAGAAATAAAGTGTTCCTGCGAGACAGGAGTATTACTCTGTCCTGGTTTGAGGACAAGGGAGCCAAAACCAGAGCCGCAGATGGGAATATCAATGCGAGCGAGAAGAACAGGAACAATTTCCAGGATGAAATTCTGCTGCCTATTTCCAAAAAGCAACCGCTCATATTTCATATTGACACACTAATTAACAGGAACACTGCGAAGAATACCACTTCCAGCACTGCACTTTGATTGCAATAAGCTACCAGGCATAGGTTCAACTATTATCAGTTTCAGCGCAAGTTCTTTCTATTAAAAACCCTTGATAACATAAGCAAATATAGACTTCACCGCCTTCCCCCTCTGCTCCAGTGTTGTATAAATACATAATAACATAAGTGACACTTTATTTAATCTCAGCTGACTACAGTTAACGACCCTCAGCCTGAATGGAGCTCGCACTCGACTGCTCAGCTCATGCAGGACCAGTTCAGGGTTTCAAATACTTGTTCTTTTACAACGTAAATGTGAATAAACCTCGTTTCATAAAGAGCTCAGAAATCCATGACAGAGTCTTCCCTTCATGTTTCCTTGCCCTGAGTTGATAGCGATGGAATCGGGGTTGCTCAAAGAGGCTCACCACTATAAAATCATTAACATTTTTCAGAGAAGACTCTCCAAGGGCTTAAAATCAACAGTGCAAAATGCTCAAAACCTTTAAGACAATACTCTGATTAAATTGTTTCATTGGGTATTTTAACAACATAAGGGGATACCCGATGGCTTAAACAAAGAAGCTTGCCCAGGAATCTTAAATAATAAATTACACTGTAGCCATAGAGCAGAGCAATAGAAGGGGAATTAAAGGGAGGATCTGACATAAAAGCATACAGCTTGATTGTTCACCTTTGCTGTGTTTTGAAATACCTTTTTTTTTTTCCTTGCTAGGGTGATCAATACAAGTGATAAGGCAAAGGACACAAGTTTGCATTACTCTTGCCTTTTATTAACACCGCCGTTTTGCCCTTTCCCATGTATCACAGTGCAGTTCTTTAATAAGCTTTAATAAGACATGGCTGAAACCACTGTCTGCAAATTTAATTCAGAATGAACTTCCCTTGCTTTTGCATATTGATTTGTGTTTGGAAAAGTGTTAAATGAAAGCCTAACTTTTCATTTTAAAAAAAGAAGGCTAGAGAAATACATCTATATCTGTGTGTGTGTATACATATATACATGGTTTATATTTGCCAATACACTGTTCAAGTAAATAACAAACACTGTCTCTACCACTTTATCATTTAAGTGTTCTTAAAAAGCATCCGGGGTGATGTTTTAACTGGCATCTCCGTCTCTTTCTCCCTTTCACACTCTTTGGTTTCGGATCAAAAGAAGATTGCTGGTGCTTGTTCAGGTCTCCCTACACAGCTGAACACCAGACAAGGAATTAGGAGTTTTGAATGCTACAGGCAAATATAGCTCTAGGCAGTTACTGTAAGTTTATTCATCACATATTTGGGAGATTTTTTTTGAATACACGTTCTGAATGCACTCTTCAATTGTTATTACACGAAGCCCTCACAGCAGACCATGCGAGGCTCCTAGCTAGCAGGTAGCTTTTTTCAAAGGGAAAATCTGTCTTTAGATAAAATTATTAATACATATGATACACTACTTGAAGTAGCTGAGCGACTGGAGCTGTATTCAGCCTCAGAAACAATTCTTCCGAGTGAGTGAGTGAGGATGCTGGTAGAGGGTAAAAGTGCATTTCGTTGCCAGGACGGGCAGTATCCCGCCACAGACAGAATATAGCAACACTCCCCGCCCCTTTCTAAGTCTATTCTGGTTCTAATTCCTATTATCAGTTTGGTATGATTCGGCATGTTACTGCCTAATTTGGCATGTATGGAAGCAACTCCACCTGTCTATAGAAAGAGAGGGATTGTCTCTTCTGTGAACAAAATCTTTTCTCTCTCCACACCTCTGACACATTTTTATATTTGTCTCCAAGTACATTTGCATCCTTTTCCATGTAAAATTAAAACCATCAATAAGTTCTGCTATCTACAGGTAGCAGCATCCGATGAACGCAAGTAGTGTTAGCTGCAAACTGTGAAGATCACAGAGCATGGCTTCTACCCTGCCTCTCAAAAAGGCAGCAATACAGACCGGTGGCCTAGAAACAGAGAAGTGAAACATCAGATAAAGTTCCTGGCTGTACTTCAAATATCCAAACGATCCAGAAAGAGCATCACCATTTAACGTAGACATACAACACATACGCTTTTTACATCGCCAGGCAAAATAAATTGTCTTGGTGAGACCAGAAAACAATTTTGTCTCCAAAGATTGCATTTTCAGAATGTTACATTTTCACAAATGACAGTTTCTCAAAATACTGAGAAAGCATACACTGTTGAAGATCTCTTTTCCAAGAAATGAAGGGAATACTTAATCTACCCTTTTGTACAGAGCCCATATGAATTACATTTTAAAGAGCAGATTGTTTTTTCAAAAAATCATTTTAGGTATCTAAAACAAAAAAAACACCTCTCACAAGAATAGTATTTAAAGTATTTTAAGAGATAAAGCCATCTTATTATTACAGAAGTCTGCTTTTCAAGAGCATTCTTGTAGGCAGAAAATATTGTCATGTAAAATCCTGTCGAAATAAAGAAACTAACCAAACGCTCCCGCATTTTTTTAAAATACAGATATTAAAATGTCATAAAACCAAGAAGCATGAACAAAACGAAAGAAAAACAATAATGCCTATTTTTATAGAAATTCTTACTGGTATTCTCATAAGTATGAGAATTTCTCTGAAGCCACACCAAAGTTCCTATTACGTGATAGGCGGTCATCCTTATAAAAAGCCTAACACAACCACACCACTGGGGGAAAATAAGTCTTTGCAAAACATTCACCACTATATTTTAAGATTTATTCAGTCAACACCTCATAACCATCTCTAAATCTAATGGGACACAAATGCATTTCATCACAGATGAAAATCTTCAGCGACTGCTAAAATGAAAATCAAAAAATTATTACAATCTAGTAGTTTGGCTTGCAGCACGCATTAATCAGAAATCATAATAAATCCACATGCTTCTTCAGACAGCACATTAGTCAAACAGTTTTGTATGATAATGACATTGACTAATGGGCTCAGAGTTAGAAGGGTCAATCATAAACTCATCAAATGCTTCATTTAATTTCTTAATTTGGACAAACACAATTTGTTTATGGGAAAGATATCAGGTGTTCTTGAATGAATAATGGCTATGAAACCAAACTCCATTAATCAGCTCTTGATTACAAATGACTCGGAGATTGTTTGTTCTAATTTCATTCATTTGGGTCAACAAAGAAAACATGAGCAAACGAAACCACTTGGAGAAAATGGCACACTTAGTTCTCCGTATTTAATAAAGTTGTGATAAATATTCTTTCAGTAACTGTAAAACAAGAATTTTATTACCTACATTAAATACTATTCTTGGTTCAAGTGAAAAAACTAATATATATGATTACAAAACGATCATGTAAGCACGAAACAAGATCTTCAGGTGCTGGACGACTGTACTGAATTCAGAGCAACGTGCTCGTATTTCAGGTTTTCCTGAAAGGATGAATGTGAAAAGCACAAAAATGGCGGGTTTTGATTTTCACTCGCTGCGAAACATTTCAAGAAAATGGTGCAAATTAATATCTTCAACAAGGAGGCAAGTGAGCTTAGCCAAACTGACGGGGAACGAAGAGGAAAAAAAGCCTGTGGACCTGTGTATACCGAGATGCACAAACCCCTGCTGCCTTCTCCAGGCTGTAAGATTTTTAAACCCAGCCTGTATTTCTGCATGCCATTAGTGTTCGGGAATGATCCCGCACGTTGCTACTGCGCAGAAGAACAAAAGAAGTTTTTCAAAGTTCATTTGCGAGAATCGGGGCTGTATTCAGCACGAGCCGTCACCGCCATCATTAAGGACACCACGCTCAGTTTGAACTCTCCGCTGCCCACCAACTTCAGCCACGCACGTAACGACGGGATCTCACCCGCTCGTAACGACGGGACCTCACCCGCCCATAACGACGGGACCTCACCTTGCTGCTCCTGCCGACCCCCCCGGGTGAGGCAGTGTGCTGCTCCGTCTGCCTCGTGGTGCCAAGCTCTCGCACGACCACTCTCCCAGCTCAGGCCAGTCCCCAGACCCTTGGGGCTGCACTGGCACCCCAGTTTGAACCATGGCATGCAGACCCTTGCAAGCACACGAACTTTCCAGCACCGCTCCTACCTGTACCGTGCAGCACAGAGGAGTGGTATAAGAGGAGGATTTCCTCCGATGACCTCCAACAACCATAAGACTCTCTCGGTGGAGATGCCTTCAGGTTCCTCTGCTCCGTGCAAACCAAACAAGTTGTCTAAACCCTCTAAAGACAAACTCACAGAAGCACCCGGGAGGTTTGGCTGGCAGGTAGCAGGCACGGGCGATACTCAAAGCCGCTTGAAGCGAGACTGTTGGATGTAAAGGCATTTTGTTCCGGTTGGGATTTTGAGACAGAATGGGCTGCACCGTGCAGCATCAATATTAAATCCGTCAATACCTGGCTCTTAAACTCACAGTATTTTGTGTAGAAGCACCGACAAACAGAAAGATCCATCTTTGATTAGAAGTCTGCCTTTTCCTGCGAGTATATATTTAAATGCAATAATGATAATTGATTCTGTATCCCCAGTTCAGGTACCTTTGCTTCACACATAGCAACGTGTATTTCTGGACAACCCTGAAGCTCTCTCCCAGTTGAAAAATAACAGCAGATAGGGCACTAATTACTAATTACAACTTCTAATCTCAGTCTGGAGCTAAGGAGGCAATGAGGGTGACACGGTCACACATGGGACCGAGTTCTGGGAGACGGGCACATCCCTGCCCCATCGCAGACTGCCCCTGACCGTTGGCGAGTCACCCAAACCCCCGAAACAGCTGCCCTACCTCTAAAGGGCACTGTGGCCCAAACCCCACTGAGAGATAGGGAGTATTTCTCTATTAAATTACGGGTGCCTCGGAGATGCCTACCAGCTGGAGGACGAGTGAGGCCTCCCGTCCTTACCTCCACACTCGAAAACCTGCCGGAGCAAGGACATTTTATCCCTTTTCCACTCGGTTCTCCCTTCAGCAAGCGGAGTGGGGGATCCTGGCACACTTCACATCTGGAAATTAGACGGAGGGCCCCTAAACATTTAAACACGCGACTCGTGCCCAGCAGCCCAAGCCAGCGCCGCCGAGCAGATCGAGCACTTTAAAGCCCTTTTCTGGGCATCCATGCTATCAAATCCAGCCAAACGCTCTCCAGTTTCACTTGCAGAAAATCTAAACTGAAGGGTGGTAAAGATCCAACGATTTACAGGATATAGTGTCACAAGATATCTTCAGGGCACACATTCTGGCTAACGCTTTAATTAAGACCACAGACCAAAGCAGGCACCTATACAGAGAAGACGGTGCAACAGATCGGGTAAAATATAAGAAATAAATATTTTGCTATCGATATTAAGACATAACATTTCCCCAAAGACGTGCTTAAACAGAAACTAGCCACACAGCCACATATGGTTTCTGCAGCCAAAACAGCATATAATTAAATTACCGGGCAAAGTTGCTAAATATGAATTGATATAAAACTTAAGCTAACTGAAAAATTGTCTTTGACTTAAGATCAATAGCAGGACTGAAAGATTCATCTGCACGTAATTAGCACACATATTTGCATCAAAATCATGTATACCATATGCTACAATATTACTGAAAACCCATTAGTTATAATGTAAGCCCGAGATACTTTTGTTTCTCGGTAGCACAAAAAACAGGTCTCAGATAAAAATCTAACAAAAAAATAGAAATTCTAAAAGCTTCAGAATTATTTCTAAAGGCAATAAATGTTCATTAACTAATAAAGTTACTGTAAAGTCTACTTATAGGCTCTGTTTTACGTTATGGCACCTCTACATTAGCACCTACTCATTGGCTTCTTAAACTAGAAAAAATACACATTTTACAAAAAAGGTTCAAAGCAACTTTTTTAATCTCTTGTAAGAACCTAAAAGAGGTTCACGAAGTTAATGGCTTTTAGATGCCAATACGATGGCACTATAAATTGCAAAAGTGAATTATTTTGTTTCAAACACATTTCATTCTCTACCCAAATTTGTTCCATTAAAATTCTGTATTTTTTCAGCAATCATGAAAATGAAGTTGAATTAATTATTGAAGTAATTATTGATTAATCAAGAGTTTGCTTTGCTCACCAATGACACAAAACAGCTGCACTTCAAAATCATATACTCTGTAAGGACAAGACCATTAATATGTTAAAAAATAATTACTTGGGGTAATGACTCTTTTTTTATATAGCTGTGGCTTTGCATGCAGAAAATATTATTTTCTTAGTACTCTAATGAGATTATGTAGCTTTGCCAACAAATTAGGAGCAAGTAATGTATGAAGAAATGTATTTAACGTCCAGCAGGAGAAGCACTTGTGCATGGCTATGAAGCTTATTGGTGCCGACTGTCCAGGTGAGTTCAAACACTTTCTGCATCTTTCTGAAATTCAGTCTTAAAATACCTGCAATTCCCATAAAACACACAATATAAAAATTAGCTACCATAAATTTATTCCAACATACATCTTCTTGATTTTTTTTTTAAATCATTCAATTCTTATATTGCTCAGAGTTTGTTCGAATGTGCTCTTTCTGCTGATGCTGTCAACTAAATGGTTTTTGACACAGAAATCTGCTGAGTAGGAATCAGCAGTTGACCTAGAAACTGAGTTCACTAAGTCCATAATTAGATGAGTTTCCTAAATTAGCTAGTTTACAAGAATAGGATAAAATCTTCCATCTTCAAATATGTACCTACAGCAGAAGGTTCATATAGTACAAAAACTTCCGAGAAATCACTCTAAACGGAAGATGTGCATCTGCCACAGTGACACTGTCTGAGCAGAACTCTGCAGATCAAAACAAAAAAAATAAGCATTTCACCAATCGGTTCACCGGTTGGGAACTAATCTGTAGCGCATAGGGACAGGATTATAGGTGGAAGAATAAGTGTTCAGGTCCTTATGGAAAGGATGAGCTCACTGAAAGCCCGATTACCCTTTCCTGGAGCTATGGAAAGTTAGACCACCAGTCAGTACGTCACACAGCAGCAGAGAGAAATCGGACTGTTCAGCCCGCTTGGGGGATTTGGGGCATTTCACAAGTGTCATTCCAGTTTATTTACCTTTGAGACAACCTTTGAGGCAGGGAACAATTCACGGACTGGTGCAGACTCACTGCAGATCAAAATTCCCACCAGGGTTCACAGTGTCGTAGACACTGCAAGAACCACCACCCTTCCTCTTCCTACAGCGAGATCACTTCTTGAATCCTTCAGACATCAAATGTTTTGTTAAGAAATAACCATAAAGCTTACTTATCAAAACAGAGACTGGGACCATTCCTCATTTTTGCAAACTGTAGTCTTTCATTAGTCCATATATTATGCAAAGCATATTCTTGAAAATTAAATCTTCCATTCATGTCTAGACTCCTGGAATATAAGGCATAAAAAATCAAGAATATTTTCACTACTAAAGAACACCCAGATCTGTAGTGATCTTGCTACTACAAAGCTTAAAAAACCTAGGATGAGGCTGGGTTATAAAGTCTGTGAATGGGAAATTCAGATACGGAAACATACTAATGAGCACACAAAATTCTTGGGAAAATATGCAGAATTTTTTTGATTCATTTTAGCAGATGAAACTGCAGTTTTATTTATAGTGATCCTGTAGAACGAAGAGAATAAAAAAATATTCAGAAGACTTTTGGATTGCCTTAAGCACCTGATGCCCTCTCTTCAAAATCTGGATGCAACAGAAATCAAGGTTCTTGACTGCCTGTGACAGGCTGGATTTAAGATGTTGTTAATAAACACTTCCAAGCAATATTTTGTGACTACAACAACAAGATAACATTTTTTGTTGAACAATGTCCAAAGGAATTCCACGGTATCAGCTGTTTTTAGGAACTCCAGAAAAAAAAAAAAAGAAAAAAAAAGAAATAATTCACTGTAGATCAAACCATTGAAAACACACATTCAGTGTAGAAGAATAAGATGCCCTATGAGCTTCCTGTGTTAAGTTCTTCCTTAAATTTCTGCTTGATGTTCTGGCAGAAAAGTACTTCTGAAGGAGTTCAGTTTCACTTTTGGGGTTCATGAAGTGACACAAAGGAAGCAAAAGAGGTCATGAAATCCATAGATGTGGTTTCATCCGTTCATCTCCAGTAACGAACCAGGAGAAGTGGGGGGCATATCCAGACCGCCTATCAAAGCCTCCCCTAGCTGGCTCCAAGTGCTTGGCAAGAGAGCCAAAACAAGACATTAGGCTGATGAACGTAACTCAGATTTGGTACTCGGGGTACCAATAAACACCGCGTTCAGTCTTTCTTTCAGAGCAGTGGGAGAAAACATCACCCAGGTCAGACACAGCTGGATAAAAGCAATACTCTGCTGTTACTCCGTCATTCAAGAGTAGCCACAAAAGTAGCAGTCCAAGACACTTGACCGTTATCTCCTTGCATCCTAATTGGTACACATGAAAGGATCACCATGTATGTTTGCATGTCAATTAGAAAGGCCGCAGATGGGAGGGGATCCATCTCGTCCCATTAGGTTTCTGCAATTCACAAATGGAAGACGCTACTGTTTCACGCATTGATTTATTTCCTCTACCACCCAACGGCAAACCCCCTCCTGTTCAGCACACACCGCCTTTAACCAAACTGTTAGTCACCACTGCCAGCCCAAGTCTTGATCAGTGCCAAGCACTACACCTGTGCCTGTGGCTGGCCATTCCTGTACCGGTCAACTCTTAATGCTAACATATGCAAATAAATAGATAATTATCTTAGTATTTGAAAAAAACACCAGCCCTATCATCAAGGGTGTATTGCGATAGCAATGACTCAAGTGTACATTTTCAGAACAATTGTTTTATCTTTCCTCCACCCACCTCCCTCTCCATTTCCCTCTCAAGTTCTCAGTCTCACTCTCAAGTTTTCAGTATCACTCGCTCACATGAGGACTAGAAAGAGGCAAAACAGCAAAACCTTCTACTCCTGACCAAACCTCAGCCATAATGTGAAGAGACAACATGGAGAGAGTATTAAAATGACAAAGGCACTAAGGAAGAAAAACCAAAAATGGCGATTTCTTGGGGCTACAAGCAATTAATGCTCATAGTTGAAGCCACAGCAGCAATGGGAATGACAGTTTCTTTATTTCTGAGCATATGAGAAAGTTTCTGGCCTCCTCGGGACAACCTTGCAAGGGGAGCTTCATGAGCTCCAACCTAAAACTTCTTTCAGTCCACTTCTTTTTACTTTGTTTGGTTTTGAGAGCTTGTTCTCAGTAAAAGAGCACAAAACAAATTTAATATTCAATAATTACTACATGCTATTTTGTCGCCTGCAGCATAACAAACCCCAAAGTCCTGATTCTGTGCCTGAAAGCCCTCTCGGAGTAAGGGAGCAGGAGGTCGTCACCTCCAAATGCTTGCTGGAAGCAGCAGAAGTGACCGAGCCGCCTGGGATGGGATGGGGACAAGCTATGTCAAAGACGCAGCGGTTTGATGCCGCTCTTCCCATGCCCCGGCCGGGTCCCTGGGCTTGTGCCGGCGTCCCGGGAGGATGGGAGGATGTCCTGCAGCATCGCCGCCGGCCCCGGGAAGCTGCTGCGGCAGGAGGGATGCTCAGCCATCGCACTCACCTCCGCTCGCTCACACGTACCCAGGTCTCGCTTGTTCAGTGGTGGCTTTCATCAGGAACAGGTTCGTACCCATTCAAATTCTCCTTAGCTTGAGGTTCAAGAAGTGCTGCACTAAACACCTTTAAAAACATTTTTAGCACCTACATCTGCGTTTGTCATATAGAGAAAAGGTGGTTCAATAAGACATTTTTTCCTCACAGAATGGAAATTTTTATATAAATAGAAGTAGAATTCAATTATCCAAAGCGTCAATAGACACTACTCAAACCAACTGTGTGAAATTGATAGAAATAAGAATTTTATATCAAATCAAACTGAGCATACCCACATAGTAACTATATTAATCTCTTTTTCAATATTCAGCAACTTTTAAGCTTGTTGTAAGTTCACATTCTCACAGTTTTAGGGGAAAGTGTTATTTTAAAAGCTATTTTTAAATTTCCATGAAATAAGTGAAATATTTTATGTATTATTTCATCCTTTGTGCATATATACCAACACATGTCCTCCACCCCTCTAAAATTGTTTGCATAATTAGAAATTCAAACTAAGGCCATTGAGTTTTCAGTGGAAAGAACACAAATAGCAAAATCAAAAGTAAGAAAGCCATAATCAAAATGAGAAATCCATACACATTTTATCAAATTTGGCATTTAAAAATAAGCACCAACAAAAGGAAATTTTTCATACTTGTTGCCACCTGCCTGCCTTACGACTTTGCATCGCTAGAAAAGAGCAAAATAGAGGCCATCCTATTTAACTAAACAGTTTTTATTAAAGTAAAAGAAAAGCAAGAATCTATGAAGTAGCAAGTGATCCTATTAGTTCCACCAGACTAAAATCATACAGTCTACGTATGTGGTCCTTTCAGCCACATCTGTTATGAGCCATTTTGATACCAGAAAGTAGAAAATATTTGACTATTTATTTAGCAGGCACTGAGTGCAAATTAGGATTTTTCTCCCCAATAACATGTGTTGTAACAGGTAGATTTAAAAAAAAAATGCAGTAAGTATTATAAAACACTTGCATTTTTACAACAGCTAAGGCCAAAATACTTGTTGTATTCAATTATTTTCTCTTTAAGGAATACGTAAAAAGTAATAAAGATGCATGGTACAAAATTAAAGGGAGCAATCTGATAGTATAATTCAAAGATAATGAGTTAAATATCCAATATCCAGAATTGCTGCCAAACAGATCTGATAAATGTTAAATGCTTATGATTTGCATTCATCAATTTTTTCCGCATATTGCTAATGTCATATTAGTGGCTCAGTTCTGAAGTTTCCTTTAAATAAACTCTGTCAAGAACTCTTTGCGCAAAACCGCTCCATTCTTGAACGCTCTTTCAGCGATAGATTGAAATGCAGATCCCAAAAATAGATCAGTCACTTATTTCAACTCTAGACCTTTGAAAATCCAGATCAATTGCCTTTTGTCATCGTCTTTATAGGGAGAGTAAGAAATTTCGGCTTATCGCCATAGAAAAACTGTCAAACTATTTTGGTAAAGGCAGCCAGATTGATAGTTCAAAATGTCCACGTGCTATTTCTTATCGAGAGAATTTTGGAATATTCATCCACATCTTAATCTTTATGAGAAAACATGGTGCCATACAGCGATTCACAGCACGCATTAACTGCTTTTAAAGTTTGGGGGTTTTCTGTAAAGCTTACAGGTTTTAGCAAGGCAGGATTGGATGCAGGGCAAACTTTTGCCTTAAAATTAGCGATACGAGCAAGGAAACGTTTAAGACAAAAGCCCAGCTCAAATCTTCTGTGCTTCTCCGTCTCTCCGGTAATGAAGTCTGGGAAAGAAATCACAGACACCCAAGTGGTTTGGCAACTGTAAGTGACAGAAGCTCAGCTAAATCCTCTGTTTACACTGGGGATTAGCTGGGAAGATTGTGCGCCGGGAACTGAGCTGGCGATGGTCAAGGGAACCTGCTCCCTCTCCGCCCGTGGGGCAGCGGCACAAAGCCCCGTCCTGGTAGGAAGTGACCCATAAACGTATCCCGACGAAGGATTTGCACAAAGCCAGCCTGCCTCACAGAAACTCCATATGACCATTAGCTGGCCTGCAAGGCCTGCCAGGAGGCCTAATTACAGGTCTACAGAGCCCAATAACAAAAGCTGAAGAGCTTTAGCCGAGGGATGATCTGCTTTATACTGACTTGAGAGAGTCCATATAGAGTGACAAAAAGAAAGAGGTTTAGCTTTAAAACTCTCCCAAGGGACAAAGCATTGTAGCTAAGTCTGGAAGGCCCACATGCAACATACTTCAGATAGGCTTAAACATACCACCCTCTCAAAATTAACATTCAACTATTGCCTGCTTAACATCTGCTCAGACGTGGCAAGTTGCTGCGATATTGTTAGAGGATGCTAAAAAGCCCTTCTTGTTTTGCAATATTAAGAAGGGTAAATAAATAAAGGCGTGCAAATATAAATTTATAGCTGAGACCAACAACTTCTACCGAATGACAGTTTCTATAAGTCAAAAATCAGTTGCCTTAAAAATTAAAGTGGAGTGCTTCGGTATCTTCAATTATTGCCCTGCTTAATGAGAACAAAGATACTGACGTTAATCTACACAAACAAAGACAAAAATAATTTAACGAAGGGCATAGCAAAGTCAACATGAGTGAAGGACTTGGAGACAAAACTTCTTGACAGCACTGCACTACCTGAGTATGAAAAAGGCCATCTTCCCCTCCTCCCCTCACAAATACAGGTGAATATTTTGCATTTTACCAACTTTCCCACAATGAGAGACCAGAAATCACAATTTCCAAAACACACCAGCAAAAAAAAATAAATCCAATTAAAGAGTCTGGCTTACAATTTGCTATCTTCGGGCTTTCAGAGAAATCAGTTGCTGTTTCCTGAATTAACATCTAAGTGAGATTCTAAAAGCAGATTTTCCCAAGATACGAAACATCTACAATTCCTGCTGAGGCTGCTTCTGAGCAGTTGGCCATTGGACCTACCTTCCCTAAATCAAGCATCTCTGGTGATGAAGAAAGCAGTGAAGAGTAAAGGGAACACAATAACATACAAGTAACTTTTTTAAACTACAGCCATTGTACTAGAACAGGACTTAGAAAAGCTGACATGCTGAAAGCACTTTCAAACCTAAATTCTTTAAATCCGTAACGTTATTAGTGTATTTCAATATACCACTTTCTCTTGCTTAGAAAGCCACAGGGATAAAGCCACGTAATTTCCATGTCAATAAGTTGATGCGAAGCAAAAAATTATACACACAAACAACTTCAGACTGGGAAGACAACTCTAACATAAACACCAGAAGAAGAATAAAGCAAATCCAGGACTAGCTAAACCTTTCTGTACCCAAATTCTTTCGGAAATCACACCCGTTATATTGTGCCTCTTGCCTGTAGCTAACGCTGTTGTCTGTGGTACTTGGCATGAAAGCAGGGTGAGCTGTTCCATTGCCCAATGCACACGGACGGAGTGCAACCAGTTCTTGGAGTGACATTTCCTATGCTTGGAGAAAGGTTGGCAATTCCTGCTTTTAAATTTGAACAAAATATCCTCAGACATTCTGCTCTCTGATAAAGCTACAGCCCAAATGCCTTCTCTTAAAAAATATGCATGTATCTTGCATACAAATATGTATTTGTTCCTGTGCCCAATCTGAAGAAAGCACCTGAACTTAAGCCCTGACATCAAATAGTTTTCCCTCAATCCTATATAAGTTCCAGGTACTGAGAGACTGACAGAATGGTTGGGTTGGAAGGGACCTTGAAGACCATCTTGTTTCACCCCCCTGCCCTGGGCAGGGACACCTCCCACCAGCCCAGGGTGCTCCAAGCCCCGTCCAACCTGGCCTTGAACACCTCCAGGGATGGGGCGGCCATGGCTTCTCGGGGCAACCTGCACCAGGGGCTCGCTGCCCTCACAGCAAAGAATTTCTTCCTAATATCTATTCTAAATCTTCCCTCTTCCAGTTTGAGGCCATTCCCCTTTGTCCTATCAGTACATGCCCTTGTAAAAAGTCACTCTCCAGCCTTCTTGTAGGCCCCCTTCAGATACTGGAAGGCCTCTATGAGGTCTCCCCAGAGCCTCCTCTTGTCGAGGCTGAACACCCCCACCTCTCCCAGCCTGTCCTCCCAGCAGAGGGGCTCAGCCCTCGCAGCATCTCCGGGCCCTCCTCTGGCCCTGCTCCAACAGCTCCGTGTCCTTCTGCTGTTGGTGGCCCCAGAGAAGTTTCAAACGAAACAGTTATCAACGACAAAGACTTGCTCCTGAACAAGCTGAGGAGGCATGACCCTCCATGTGCACGCACATGCTGGAGGAAGGGGCAGGCAGTGTCGGTGGGGCAGTATTCCCAATACAGTGCCGGTTAACCCGCCACCGCTCCTTATCTATGTTTAATTAGTCAATGTCAGTCATTAAAGCTACATTCTAATACCATTTCCAGCACAGACAAACACGATAAAAATTATCTCCAGTTCAGCAGGGACACGTTGCAAAGTTGTATCATTAGTTACAGGCAATTTCTTTTCCCAAAATGAACATCCAATAGCACACACATTCATTTCTTCCACGTGTACACTACACACTTTTTTCCCCATCTCTCTTCCCTTTTTCAACACAATGCTTCAATCTACGGTAGCAGCACCGACCAAGGATACATCGGAATTTAGACCGTTTGATGGGGCTAAACAATAGGGAAATTTAGATAGCAAAATAAAGACATTAAATTTGAAACATCACGACATGGTGGAGAACAGCAAATTATAAACTCAAGTGTTAGATAAATGTACTGCTGGGAAAGGCTGTAAGCCAACTTCAAAACCCACCATCGGCTTGAATTTAAAGTCAGGCTGCTCTTACAGCAAACACGGGTATTTTACAGACAAACTAGCTTCAGTTTATGCTGAAATGAACGTTAACATTTAATACATGTTGTCCCCTTACAGAGTTTGGTACTGTTTGCTATATTTGTTTATCCAAAGGCATTTCCAATATATTAAAACCTCCGAAAATTGCTTAAGTAAGCAAAGTGAAATTTCTCTAGGTTAATTCTTCCAACGTATAGTAAGATAAAGAAAACGCCAGACTGAAATGAGCAAATATATTTGAACCCAGATTCAGAGTTAGATTATCATGGGAGATGGGATATTAACGGCATGGAAATGTCAGGGCAAGGGGAATGGAAACGCCACCGTAACAGCACGTCGACAGAGATGAACCACAACGGGACCTCCCAAACGCCTCCCCAACACTTGGTAACTCTGAGCGCTCCCAGAGGTACGACTGTTTTGTTTGTCCAAACCACAGAGGAGTGGTATAGTGTCGTTAACAACCATTAAAATGTAGATAATACATTGGATTGGAGCAATTCCCCGCACATGTGCAGCCAGATATTCTACAAGCTAATTCACAAGTTTGGGATGGATCCTGTACCGAGCGCTACATCCGCAAACAGCAGCTTCGTTCATCATTGCAGAATCGCAGAGTACAGATTTAAATTTGCATTATATTCAGTTAAATCATACAGCACCATGCTACAACAGCAACAAAAAAATCAACCCGTTGATTGTGAACTCCTTGAGAAGCTGCTCAGTAACAGTCTAACACAGATTTCTTTTTATATTTTTAAACTTAAAGGTGAAAAAAGTGCTGATTTTGCAATAAGCAAACACACAAAAATATATTGAAACAATATTATTAACATTTCCAACACTGCACTCACACCGGATTAATAAAAATTCAATTTAATTGACTGAATACAGGACAGGGGGATGATCTCATAAATGCCCGAGATTACCAAGACTTAAATAAAGCCAGGACAGAACTTCTTTCCGTATTTTAGATGGTAAGAGAAACAAACAGATTAACTCTCGAGTTATTTATGAACAGCTTGCAGCTTCAATCTAAGTTTCAGACTTCAGTTGTGAATATTTAACAGCGTCATCGACCTTTTATATGTTTTTGGAAATTTGTGGGACCCAGGTCATAATGATATACAACCCACAGGTATCTTTTCTACATTTCCCGGGTGTTAAATTAAAAGTGAGGTGTGATAGATGTGAGCAGTATACACAAATTGTGCTTTTTTAGGTCTATTTTATAATGATATGCTTCAAAGATTTATTAAAAGTTATGGAGAACAATGCATGCATTTGAAGCTATACAACACAAAAGGCTAGATGCGTTTTTGAAAAAAAATATCAGCAACATGAGAAGATGAGTATTCCTTAAAACAGAAGGTTTCCATAAGGGGAAAAAATAAAAAATGGTATTTCTTGGAAATTGCTATTTATAAGTAAAAAATACGAGAGATGAAAACTGAACTAAAGACAAATATATATTATAATGCCTATGAAATATTGAAAGCTTTCCTTTGTGCGTGACCAACTGCCAAAGTTTTAATGGGAAAATTAAAATAAGATGTAGAAATTAGGATTACAAACCTCAATACAGACTACCACTTTAGAGCATTAAGTCATTATTTTAATATCTGAAGACAAATACAAGCACCTAAAGAACATCCAGTAATGCTATATAAAAGGATCATTATTCATTTATCAATTTATTATAATTACCCCACTCCTACTACAGCACAAGGTTCTTGAGTCTTGAGTTTTCACAATCACAGCAGAAGTGCCTCAAAACACACGTAGCTCTTGTAAAGAACCACTCGGAGCCTGGGTGAAGAGAGGAGAAACCCCTCTGCGTCCCAGGCAGCGAGGAGCGGGGCGCCCAGCCCCGCCGTGAGGACACGTGACCCCCAAGGTGACACGGAGCAGAACGGACCTCGGGCTTGGTTACACCACAGATCAAATCCACAGCAACTTCCACGGGGGAAAAACCCCAGAAGCGCGTGTCAAAGCTGTGTGCGGGACACTATTAGATGAGTGAAAATAAACCAAAGAAGCAGACATCTTGTCCATTTGGGAACAACCACGTCTCTGAGCTTTAATGTGGACTTCCGATACAACATTCGCAAAAAAGGCAGCACATTCTCATCTTTGGCACAATAGGACAACATTTGCTTTAAAGTTTTAAACCTGGCATAAAAACCACAGGATTACTCTCATTTTTATTTAAATTAAAGGTTCCAAAATTAAAAGTAGTTACCAAGTTGTGTATCTCGCCTTCCTTCTTACTAGTGTGAGACTAAATAGGAATGTTTCTCTCTGTAGAGAACTAGTATGTAGATCAGCCTCTTGACCTGAGTATTTGGAAAGTTTGCTACATATATAAATATAAATATAGACACACACTAATTCAGTTCAACCCTAAAAAGTAAAGAAACAAAACCTAATTTTTGAGAGCACAGAATAAAGCCTCAGTAGCAGCAGCAAGAGGACAAACACATGAAGTGAGTGCTGGTTCTCAAAAATAAGTAATTTTTGTTTGCTGTTATCTCCTTAAAGGGATTTACTAAGTGCCAATGATGAAGCACACCAGTTTGATCTTAACCAGATATTGAAGTGAGCTACGGAGAAAGGGACTTAGCATGCGCCAAACAAAAAAGGATAAAATTACTGCCTTGATAGGTCTCATTTTTCTGATATTCCAAAAGTTAAATACATTTTTGAAGAATATAATTGCAATAAAATAGCAACACTTACCAGCTGCCTCAAGAACCAGCTGTAATCTAGCTTTGGCCTGTTCAGCAGGAGTCTGAAAAAGAGAAGATTTATAAATCTTGATAACTGCACATCCAGCATGCGCGTTCCCGCCCACGCCGCTGCCCCCACCAGCAGTGAGCTCTCACCCCTGCAACCCACTCGGCTCCACACGCCATCCAAAGAAACTTCCAGATTGAAATGAGTACTACCCTGTTTGAGTTAGAAACTATCAGAAATGGCCAGAATTGATAGAAAATACAATGCCAATGAGGTCACGCTGTGGCACCCTGACCAGCCTGCGTACCCACAGCCCCAGCCAGGCTGAAGCCCACCTCCAGCTCCTTCCTCAGTCCTCCAAGCCCAAATCCTCCCCGGCTCCTTGGTGACCCCATTACACAAAAATTCACGGCTACACAAGCATGCTCAAAATCTGGGTTTAACGTGATTAATATGGCGAGTTTTTCACACTTCTTCTGTTATCTGTTTTGATTTTTTCCTCTCCTTAAGGTATTTCTTCACATCTGTTGGGTTGAGGAACATATTGTTGGCTGGGTACCCACTATGCTAATTATTCCAAGTGATGTTTTACTGTGTCCAATGTGCTTGCCATCCCTCTAATTTTGAAGCCACTCAAACGTTTTCACAGTTAAATTTATACACAAACCACATTTGTCACGGAGTTCAGAAGTTGATTATTTCTGTGAGCATCTGAAAAGTTTGGGAGGCTTCTGCTCTGCACTGAAAACAAAACATGACGGAAATTTTTGGTGTCACTGTTCAGCTTTGAAAACTCTTCTAGGCAGATGTTGCTACTGGAACATTTTTTTCTGATAGCCAGTCTACGTTTGCACGCTTCCAGTTTCACCCCATTAGCCATACAAATATTAATCAAGGTAATTGGGCAAAGCTCTTCACTGTGAATGTCCCAACTGGTGACACTCTGCAGGGCAAGAGAGTTAGCTTTTCTCAAAATCTCTTTCAACCAAAGACATCTCAGATTGCATTGTGGGCCATATCCCAGACGACAGCACGACTGATACTGTATTACTATAAAATAGAATCTGTATAAAGCGGCCTTGTAGCCTGAAAAATGCACTGACACAATCTGAGTGAGAGCTTAGAAAGTTTCTAGTTTGAATATGTGTAATATTGTGTGCAGAAGCACACGCATTCTTCTACTAATTAATGAGAAAACCGTTTTCTGCTTTTTAGGGGTTTCTTTCTTTGTATTTATTTATCAGTCCTTTGTTTCACGTTAGGTCCACACCTATTAAGAGAATGTAACTGATGGCAAAGAACAAGCCAATTTCTACTACAAGGATTTACAGACTGCTGCTTTCATTAGCACGCAATATGAAAGATGTTACATTAATCCACAGATTAATTCCTGAAAAAGGAAACCTAAATGAAGATCCAGATTTTAGTTGTATAGAGGTCTAATATTTTTTAGGTTAGAATTTTGCTAGCTGTTCACACAAACCCAAAATTGTTGGACAAAATTTATTATTGTAACTACCATACCAATGCTACCATTAGTGTTGACCACTGATCTTGGTGGCTGCAAGAAAAATCTTGAAATTTATTGTAAAAATACCTTCAAATTTCTTCCTCCTGCAAGGAACTAATTATTACAATATGTTTTGGCATATTAAATATGTCACTAGAGGAAAGAAAGGAGAGGAAGGAAAGGATCTGCTTTCTTTCCAGAACAAACTTGCCCAACTTACTAAGTTTCAGAAAAGCCATACTTGGGTTTGCGGTTTTTCCATTCCTTTGACAACTTTAGATATAAAAGAAAAAAACCTCCAGGGTTACTCTAGGATGGCAAAATACTGCAGTACAGTTTAGCAGAGAAGGAAAAGTGTTTGGTGTAAAACTACTACCTGCGCTCACATCTTCACGCAAACGGTCCAACTCTTTGTGCAACTCCACCCACCAGTGGGGTTCTGGCATCCAGTAATGCTTACAGTACGTTAAATCAATTCCCTACATTCCTTTTGTCCATTCTGTAACAAAATGTTTGATTAACTTAACTGACACGCACCCCCAGTCTGGGCCCCAGTGCAGCCCCACAGCCCCAGCACCCCCCCAGGCTGCCACTCACTCCTACGGGCTGCCCAATGCAGGCAGCAGCACCAGCCCACACGTTTCTAAAATAGCTTTTTTCTGTAAGATACAAGCATGTCTCAAATGCTACGGGCCTGGTTGTGTTGAGAGAGATGATCTTCTAGTCATACAGTAGTTATCCAGTTAGATATTTGACAAAAATGCCTGGATTTCTCTAATAAAAGGATGTAATCTTTTTGGCTGTGGAACGGTCTGGTTAACACTACAGACTGGAGAAAGAGATCATAGAATCACAGAATGGTTTAGGTTGAAGGGACCTTGAAATTCATCTATTTCCAACCCCCCCGCCCTGGGCAGGGACACCTCCCACCAGCCCAGGGTGCTCCAAGCCCCATCCAACCTGGCCTTGAACACCTCCAGGGATGGAGCTTCCACAAGCTATCACATTTTGCTGATATTATTTCACTGATGTTATTTCCATATTCAAAGCCCAAAGTGGCAACATCTAGCACCACCACACCAACAATTACGCCCTGAAAGAGCAAATATTAAATAAGACTGCAGAGGGAGGAGAAGGGAGAGCAATGAGCAGTAGTACAGGTGACGCCTCCCAGCGCTAACCACGAAGCTCTGCCAATACTGACACAACTGCTCCCCCTGCTCTGAAATGCTCCACACAGTTCAAAATGCCTTTTTCCACTCCTCTTCTGTAGGTATGAATGTGTCTTGTCGGTATAAGTTAGGCTAGACTAAAATTCTTCTTTTACTCAGCAATACCCCATTGGAAACCGCAAGGGCAGTTGCTTTGCGTCTTCCCCCTTGCCTGCCCGCAGCTCTAGCACTGACTGGTACCCAGTTGCCTGGTGGACGTCGGTATACCCACAGGAGAACTTGGTATAGATGCTTTTCTATTATCAATCGATATGCCCTGAGCAACGGATGGATGAAGGGTTCTTAAAGAAAGGTTACTAGCTTGGCTCCCGAACGCATTTGTCCAACTAGTGGATGAGGCCAACACTCCAAGAAAATGGACAAAGATTAATTCATCTGAAAATCACAATCAGACCCCCAAACAAGCCGTTAGCAATGTGTGAGAAAGACCGACTACTGGAGGTTAGTATTGATTTAGAAGACCATTAAATGACAAAATTCAGAAAGGCCCTCAGGAAACTTAAAAACAGTGAAGTGATTGGTGTAGGAAACATTATCAGGCTGATGTCTAGCACAAGTTGCAAAATAAACCCTCACACTTTCCTTAAGGTCTTAAGGATAACACTGAAGGAAAAGAATTTAAAACTGTGTAAAAAAAAAAAAAAAATAGTACCAAGTATTTAAAGCAGCAATTGATGAAGGTGACAACAAATTGTAAAAGCAGGACAGGAATTCCCCAGCAGGTGTATCGCAGAATGGCATGAGGCGTGTCAAGCAACCCTCGTGACAAATTTTACCTCTGTCAAAAAGTGTCCGGTAACACACTGGAATTATGCCTTAGAAAATGATGGTATTCTACAAGATACCATAAAACAGGAACAGCCATGCAATTAATAATTGCTATTATTATCTCACACAAAAATTCGATTATACGTATCCAATTTTTAATGCAAGCTGGTTTAGGCACATCCTTCTTACCTTGTATGTCTTTGCAGTATGTCTACGGCATTACACTGCTACTGCTTTCATAAATAGCATGGTTTTTATTAAAACTGCACTAAAACCAGTGTGTTAAATCTGGTGCTATTGTGTAAAAAACAAAACAAAACAAAAAAAAAAACAAAAAAAAAAAACAAACCCCACACAAGTTGCTTACCACTAGTAGCTACAGGGAGCAAGTGATGTGCTTGATGGACAGCTTCAGACGTGCCATCAGTGTAATGTTTTGCTTTCAGAATATCCAACCGCAAGGGGGATTCAGCTTTTAAATTTCACCAAAATAATTAATAGGTTTGAAACAGACACTTCAATGCAGCTACTACCACTTATTTTTGAAAATCTTCCTGCTACTCGTGACGCATGTTGAAAAATTTTGACTGAGAAAACAATATTAAAGTGAAAATAAAATTGAGGAAAAATTTTGAGAACAATTAAGCTTAAAAAGAGAGTCCAAACTTCCATTTGATCTAATGACTGTGGATATCGTTAAGTAGCACACGTGGCTCTCGTCAGTATTGGAAAACATTACATTATCACAGGAGTCAAGCAGTTAACGATGCTGAAATATTTCACGTTGCAACGCTCTCTTACCTAGTTTTTATCAATACGAAAGTTTCATATAGAACGTAACAGATATTTATTGTTTCTGCTAAAACTGGGCATGTTCAATTCCTCCTATTCATCACTAATGACACTGGTTGCGTATAATTTAACTACAGGACTTTTCTCTCCGATAACATCTCTATAAAAGCCTAACAAACCTTAGTGTGATAGTCATCAATTTTTGTGGGGTTTTGTTTTGTTTGTGGGTTTTTTTTTTTGTTTTTTTTTTGTTTGTTTGGTTGGTTTTTTTGTTGTTGTTGTTTGGGTTTTTGTGTTTTGTTTGTTTGTTTGTTTGTTTTGTTTGTTTTTTTTTACACAAAAGTTTTATCTTTGTGTTTGATAAAGGCAAAACCAGCAGTCCTCAAGCCCTCTACACCTCTGCTCGCAGAGCTGAGTGGCAGCCCCCACTGCCATGCTTCCCACAGCAAACACGACCGACGTTCCTTCGCTCTCTCAGATACACGTGCTGCCTGGAATTGTAATTCAATGTTCTACTTGCAGACAGCACGGAGGACGTAAAAATTTGTTTAACAAAAATAGTCAAGTTCGTAATTTAAAAAGATTTTCCACTTACTGATAAAACCAGAATTTCCTACAGGCGTTATATTACATCAGGAAACTATGAAGCTATAGATCTCCTAACTTTGCACACTAATTTCTTTATACCAGTTGAAATGTCTTAATGTTACTCCTCCTCCTGCCCCTGAAGAAAAGGTTTGTGTCCAGGTTTCTTCCTGGAGACGATCCATAGCCAAATGCCATTATAACATCAGCAGTATAATATGTTCCTGCTCACATTTGGGGGATGATACGAGCACAACCACACGTTGCAATTTGAAATATAATATGAATTGCAGTTGTGTCAAATGCCGATTTCCTCAGCAAGATGTCATTTCCCCGAGTTCAAATTGCTCTTGATGCAAATGTATACAGTAAAATTCCAGTTTAAAAAACCAAATCAAAACAATACCCAAAGGATTCAGCAAATAAACACTAATTAAGTAACCTTATATATGATTTTGAAAGCTCAAATCCATCTTCCCATTTTAACTCCAGCCTCTCGTCAGTTTCCTGGGGACATTTTTCTACCCTTCCCCAGTGCCTGAAGAGCTCAAAAAAACGTTTAAGAAAAAGCGTAACAAGAAAAAGAAAGAACAAAACATAAGTTCCCTGGTTGTCTGAAGAGACGGCTATCCAAAACTACTGGGAATACTTCCAAAGTGGGTCAGAAACCTAAAGCAAATGTCGTTTGCAATGAGTTCCAGAAAAAGAAAAGTTGGCAAAGCTGAGAATATAAGAGAAATTCCCCAGCGTCACTGCAACCACGACTCTTCCAGAGGCTTTATCAAGGGATTCTGTTTGCACATTCTTCTCAGGCTTGCTTTTCACTCAAAACCAGAGGATTGTATGGAAAAAAAAGAAAACCACCAAAACCCAATATTGAAACTAATCAACTCTTCCTGCAATTGAGGAAATGCCTGGAAATGCAGTCGTCTTACCTGCAAATCCTAAATTGTTTCAGACTCCAATTTGCAGGTGGTGGGCAGCCACGCGACGGGGGGACGGATAACAGCAGCAGCCACGGTGGGCTGGCAGAGCAATGGAGAACTGGGTGAGCTTTCAGGCCCCTTCCAACCCAAAGCACTCCGTGACTCTAGGTATGGGAGAGACTTTGGGTTGGGATGTCCGGGGCTCAGTGGCCTAAAGTTACAGAAGCAGATGGAGTCCAGTGGAGCAAAGCGTACGAGGATGTCGTGGTTAGTTGGGATGGAGAGGAGAATGGGTTTGCAGGGACGAAGGCAGCAGCCCTGCTACAAGATGGATGGAGTTCCTACAGATAAAGGAGAGGCTGCGTTCAGGGCAAAAGGGAAAGCCATCGTGCTAATGTACTGTCTAAACGGTGTCTTCACCGAAAAACCAACCACATCTCATGAGCCCATTCAATCTCCTCAAACACACGGATGCAATAGCTTGGAAAGACAAGCTGATGTTTCCCTTGACGTGCCAAAAGCTTTTAATTAAAAAGTCCTGCATAAGAAAAGAAAAGAAGTAATCAAGGCACAAAATACCCAAAGATCCCTTCTCGCAGGTATTAGCAATTTCTACTTATTCTGTATCAAAAGGCAGACCGGTTTTCCAGCTTCAGTAGGGATCCAGGAAAGATGCTGAATGATGGCATTCCATCACATTTAGAGGGAAATACAGTATTTAGGGGTACAGGAGACTGACAGGTTTAACCAGATCAAGTGATAATAGCAGCACGGAATGGGATAAAAAGTAATGCTGATAAATATAGAGTAATGAACATTGGGGAGAACTTCTCATCTACCCTACTGCGGTCTCAAAGAACAGTACCAATTCAGGGTAAAAACCCAGTTTAGCAGCATTGTGAATAGCTAAAAGGAGACCTCGATGTATATCAGTAATGAGAAAAGACAAGGAAGAAATGACAAAAATTAAACAAAGGGGATAGATAGATAATTTCATTTTAATATATTCTGTAATTCAGTGGCCTGCCTTCACCTGAGATATTATACATCCCAATTCTAGTAAATCTATCTCAACAGGATAAGAGCGACAAACAACCCTAACCCCAGCTATCTTTTAAATGGAGTTTGATCAAATTATTGAAAAGACTCTGTGACATGTTTGTTTAGCATAGGAATGGTTGGATTCCTTTTCGGTCATTTATTCCTCATTAGGAGACATATAAAAAAAAAGAAATAATTACTAAAGGAACTGAAAATAAAGAACTTATTTGTATTAGAGAATACCTCACAGGAGCATGCAATATAATAAAAACCCAACAAAGAAGATTCGGAACTTGTAATTGTCATCTTTTTCTTACATAAGCCAGACAAACAGAATGAATTTAAGGGTGGCAAATTCAAAATTGACAGAGGAACATTTTTTCACATTAAAAAAAAAAATCCCAGAGAAGAATTCATAATATGAATTAATAACATCGAAACATAATAAGCATATCCAGCATTATTTGAATTAAATCCCTACATTCTCAGACATAAATCAGCTTAAATGATTGGATGCTAAAATGATATTTATGTCTAATTCGGTGATTCTCCTCTGATACAATCATCAGTAATACACTTAGACACAGGCTATGGTAGGACCAGTGTCCTGACCTAATATAGATCCTAATATAGATCTACTTTTTCCAAAAAAACCTGAACGTTTGAGAAACTGTGGAAACGTATAAATTGAGAAAAGGGACGCAGTAAGAGATCGTACTGATTCTGTTCACTTTACGAACAAATAAGATTTTCCCAGCTTGCTTCCTTCCCAGAACTCTCTTTCTATTACACACGATGGAGAAAGGAGAATTTCACTCCTACCCAGCTGCTATGCTAGCTGTATGAAAGTGTTCAGCAGCTAAAACATTAAACACACAAAAATTATGTTATATGGACATAGTGGTCTTACACTACTACTATGGAGGATGAAATTGGGGAAAGAAAAGAGAAACAAAAAATATCCGAGGAATTGCCAGGCTGATTACAGTCTCCAAGAAGCACAGGAGAGAACTATGGATACTAATAAGCATAACTATTTTTTATTAGAAAATCCCTGGTATTCTCTTACATTAGATAAATAGCCTGAACAGTAACAGAAAACATTTTAAGCTCAAGAAACAGTTCATACTCCATTTCCTAAGAATTTTATACTTTTTACAGACCTCCCATCAACACATACTAGCTACGGTTTAATGCAAATTGCAGCAACGCTCCATTACAGCACTGAAATCGAACGGAGCATGACAAACATTTTGATCTTAAATGCTGTCAGACCTATACAATTATCAAAGCACGATATACATGAATTATAAGTGGAGAAAAGTCATGTAAACCACAGAATAATAGCGATATCTGTCCATCAAACACACAGATGCTTTTGGGACTTCCACACACACAAAAAAAGAAGCCAGCATCAGCAACATACTAACTAGGAAAGGGCAATCATTAGCCCAAAAAAATAGAAGAGGAGCTGGAAAAGTCATTTTTCCCTTTAATGTATGTAAAGGCCACAGAAAAAATATGACTAATGATGAAGTGAAAAGTTCAGCTTAACTAGTGACACATACACCCCACGGAAGAGATAATCAAGCGGTATCTGTTTGTGGGAGAAGGCTCTCCCAGCCACAGCCAGGAAAAAAATATCCGTACCGTGACAGAAGGGTCTGGAAAACTTTTCCAAGCTGTACAGGCAGCCCTGTTCACTCCTGCTCCTCCAAGATCGCCAAGTTAGCAAAATTGGGAAGGAAAGATAACAAAGGGGAATGATATGGGCTAATCATTAAAATTCAGAGCCCAGAGAGGGAAGACAAAATTGTTGGCATAACTATAAAGTCACAGCTATAAAGCTGCTAAACAACTTAATGGAACGTTAGAATTTTCTGTTAAAATACAAAAAGAGTATTTTCACTACATGCTTTTGGTCCAACTGAATTTTCATACAAAATTGAGATCAAAGGGGAAAACACATCATATTGTCCCTGCACATAACAGACACTTCGACATGTGGCATATCTCAAAAGCATAGGATTCAGAAAATCCTTTTCCTTCTATCACCCAGGACGTAAATGGTCATTAAAGCATTTGGATTTGCTAACTTGAATCACAGATTCTTCCATACGCTCCACGTAACTCGGCTTTTCTTCCGAGAGAGACATGGGTTTCCCCAGCATCTTCAGAGAACCATTATAGAAAGGGTGGTCAGGAAAAATTGCATCTTCCTTTAGAATATTACCAAATCAAAATTTGAGAAGTCAGTAACAATGGCTTACTGGAACAAAATCAAAGGCAGAAGGTCTGTGGCAAATAGCCCTGTACAGCTCAAACATGTGTCAGTGATTTTCGTTCGGCATTCAAATCATTTTGCATACTGCTATAGTGAGCGCTCCTTTAAAAGACCGTAAAACATAATGTCTTAATTTCAGTGAAAATTATTGAGAAAAAGCAAGGAAAATGGCCTTCATGCTGGATGCGGATACAGAAAATGGATTAACTAGCCACCAGAAATATAGAGAGCTGTAAATAAAATTTTAAAAAGATCGGCAAATCCAGGTCTTTTAAAAAGGAAAAATTACTGAAAATGTGAAACTCACACAGCCATAAACTCTGCTTGACTTCTTTAATAAGAGAAAAAATATAGATAATGCTGTATCCAGACACATACTAAAGGCTAAAATAAATTACCATCCAGCCATTTATTTACTAGCAGCCCGGAATATCACGTTACAGTTACATTTTCATGGAAATAGAATAAGAATCGCAAAAAAATTCAATGTGTTGATAAATAGAAGAGTTGATAGAGACTTTTGCATCAACATCTTCATCTCGTCATTATGCTACAAATTCATGTATTTCTTAATGTACCCTTTGAAAATTATTCGGCTTACAAATCTTTGAGCTGTTTGAACTGAGAAACAGAATGCTTTTGAGCATTACAGGGTAAGTGCTAATCCAAAACGAAAGGTAGCAAAGGTAGCAACGATCTCTACTGCTTTAAAAAATTATAAGGTTGTTAATATTTAGCTTCTAAACATGGATCTCCATTTATCACTGTTTTATATGTCTGGTACATTATGTTACCAAAAAGTAGTGTGGATATATATAAATAGTATTGGACAAATCCAGGTTCTGAAACAAATTTTTAAATTAACACATTATAAACTGCTCTGAGGACAGCTACAGCTAAAGTTGGGCTGACTCGAAATAAAGGACAACACAACGACAGATAACACAGATTAATTAAGAACAGTAGGAGTTTATACTTGAATTACTGCTTGATTTTCTCCCACGAAGAGATCAGTTTTCTCTAAACATCTTTTTGAAAGGAGTACCTCACAGAAAAAGGGAATCGCGTTGCCTTTGGAATCATTGGATTGAAATGCAGCAATTGAAAAACAGAAGAAAAAACATTTCAAAAATGAGAAGCCTTTCAAATCACAAACATCTAGTTATCTCTACGTCAGCACTCCGTTTAAAAGCAATGTAACGTGCTATCAAAAATTATGCCTAGTTACACAGGAATTAATCTGAAGCCAATCGATATTAAATACTACAAACAGTGCATTTGCTCTTTGCTCTGTAAGATTCAACAATCAAACTCACCTCCCATTGCCTGCTTGTCGGGATGTTACGGATTTGCCTTCCCGACTCTTTAACTTTTTAAAAAACTACTTTTATGTTTCATGCTTTTGGCTGCTTCATTCGACAAATAAATACAATATAAAATTTGTGGGGCAAAACATAATTATTCAGAGGCGTACCTGCATAAAATCAGGGTGCACACATTTGTATTTTATATGTAGACCCCATATAGTTGGACAAATTTATGCTTCATTCCAGTATTGTGCTATTCTCCTACACCCTTTCCTAAGCCCAACATTCCCCTTCAGCGTATGTAATAAAATACGTACATAGCAAAGATCTCCGCATCAAATCATGAAAAGAAGAGGAGAAAGAACCCCCTAAAATGATGAATTTGATGAAGGCCTCGATAATTAGATTAATAATTAATCACGCTTCTGCTAAAACGTTTGCTTGTTTGAGAAAATCCTCCTTGGAAATGCATTTAAACTTGTGGAGGGTGAAGCAGCCACTGTACTCCATAAAGTTCCTTTATATATTTTTCCACAATATGCACAAAAACAGAATATGAAATCAGAAACATTTTACACATTCTCATACTTCAGAGAGCGCTAACAGCATTTTACTAGTCGAAAGCACTTTATCTTCATGTCTCTATAAGGCAGAGTTGGTGCATAATAATGTAATTTATATTGCCTAAATGTTATTTTGGGAGCATTGCATCATTTCTCAAACTTCATGACCTTTACAATTTTCTAAACTTTTATTTCCCTCATTATTCTGAACAGATTTCATTACATATTTTGAATGTAAACAACCCTGAATAATGATGGGGACCATTACGTATGTACAGCTCTGACAATTGTGCATGAAGCCGAGATGGAAACCCAGTGCATTAATTTACCTCTCATCTTCGGTAACTGCACTCCCATAAAAAGTTTTATACTCAACTCACATAAATCATGTAGAAGAAAAATGAGAAAATCTGGTGGCTAACTCATCTTCTACCATTCTGCGAAAATGAAATTCACTGAAATACCTATCAAAACTGCAATCATCAAGAGATAATGTCTTCTTAGGTCTATCTGCACTTTCCGATTTAATTTCCTCCATGCCCTTGACATCCACAGATACCATTAAGATTAAGCGCATATAGTAACTGAGCAGTTTTCAGATTTTGATATATGGGGCCTAGGCACTAAATGTAATATCATCATTTGAAAATTAATGCAATATTTCTTTTGTTAGTTTTTTGACTTGGAAAGCAGGATGAATACTTCGGTTTCTCTCAAGTAATTTCCCCATCAGAATGACATGCAATTATGAATAGATATGCACCTGGTCAGAGGTCAGTCAAATTACTACATCATTTAATGAGTAGAGAGATCAAAATGGAGCACACTGTTGCTGCCGAGAGACGCCTCGCAGCCTGCTACATCAAATATGATGGAATCATTAGAGTAATAAGCATGAAAATCTGTTTGCAGATTAACCTGTGGTTTCATGCTGCTTTCATCTAATGGGGCGCTGTGGAAATCTTGTCAGCTTTTCATCAGCCACGATCAAATTACTGAAATTGCGTACAAACCACTGGTGCAATTGGAAACAACATCTACAAGTGCAATTTTTTTTATGCAGATGCCAAAGAAAATAACACTCTTTATATTTTACAGTGTTATTTACTTCATCTGATCATTCATATAATCTGTCGGCACCACAGAAACATTTATGTTCAGATCTGCCTTTCAAAAATTACAACATGAAATAGTAGTCAAACAAATTTATGGAGTAAATATGAAAAGGATCAGAAAGCGAAAAAAAACCCAAGGCGCGAAGGTCAGAGGGAAAAGAGGTCACCGTTACTGACCCGGCTCCACCGAACGGGAGCTGTGCCGCGCGGAGCGGAGCGGGCGGCGCTGACGGGGAGCCACCTTTGTTATATTATTAAATGAGAACGATCAAAGTTTACATTTTAATAAAGACACAAAAGACATTAAAGTAACCGGCAGTGTTTTATGTGGAGTCGCTCTGGTTTAAGAGAATGCTGCTAATAGGAAGTGACAAGATAAAACTTTGTTCTTTTAAAAAGTTTACACAAAATTTGTCGCTGTTATAACAACAAACCAGTGAAACCCTGTGAATACTTTTGCATTCACATCTTCCATCTATGGCAGCATCGTGCTAGAAAAAGTCCAGAGTTGTTTGATGAATACCTGGAGTTAGAAGCATAAAAATTTTAGAACAAATAGAAGTGGTGTGTGTACATTAATTTAATACATATTCGGTACAATAGGTTCTCCACAAATCCTTCTGATCTAAAGAGAACCTTTAGCGGAGCAGCCCGTATTTCATCCCCGTAGGCAAATATAGCCAAACAATGTATTTTTTCATGGATATTCATAAGCCATTGATCTTCTGTTGCGTGATTACCTAATATGAACCTGATCCAAAGCCTTCTGAAGTAACTGGAAAGATTTCCAATAGACGGTCTGCTGCTGCTTAAAAGAGGGCAAGTGTCTAAGATGCTGTCCCGGGCACCCCCCGCAGCAGCAGCAAGAACCAATTTCAACCACCAAAGCCTACAGAGGTTGGTGACACGAGGGGTCCCTCTCGGCAGGGGACACCGCCAGCCCTGGCACCTCTCCTCAAAAAGTGCCTTCCGAGCTGCTGCCATCCTTGATTTTGAGAAGTGGAGGGCTAGGGACATCGTGGCTCTCCAGGCTACCAAAATGGAAGTCCCTCAGAATATGTCCCCATACATAAACGTCACCTTGGTGGACCATAACCATCACCATGGCCAGAGGTGGACCATAACCCATCACCTTGGCCATAGATGGAAGAGACCTCCATCCTCTACTTTCATTGTCTTAGTCTCAGCCTGGGACGGCGTCTTGAAATGGAAATCTCAGAGAGCGCTGAGCACAGCCATGACCTGCCAGGAAAACTCACATGGGGGATCTGCACTGAGAAGAATACTTTGACACTAATGTGAATCAACCTTAAAGTGAAACTATCACTTATTAATTAGCAAGTGATGAAAATTAGAGGGGTGTTTTTGGTTCAGATTACTATAATACTACCACCAAATTATGGTAAAGGGCATTATTTACCACCACCTACTTTGAAAAAAGGTAAACATAAAAGATTCTTTTTAAATAAGTTTGATCAATCATACGTACTGAGTACTTTAAAAATGTAAGTGTCCATATGTAAGGCTTACTAAATGTGCCCTGTTCTCTGCTCTGTATGGTGAATTTTTAATCAGGAGTAAGAGTTTCCACCATTGTGTGATGTGCACCAACCATTTTATGAACTCCGATGTCTGCATTTCTCAGTATGGTAGATGGAACATGACAAAAACTATCATCTATATTCCATATGTTAGATAAAATTGACATTTAAGTTACTTCAATATTTTTAAATGTAGATAAACTTTTATTTCCTTCTCATCTAATGCTTATTTTACAGGAACACATTACTGCTACCATCAGGTCCTCGATGTTCATTTGCAGCTACATATCTGCATCTTCAGAAAATGCAATGCTTTCAGTTGCAACCTCACGCAAGTCAACAACAATTTGGGCACAATGCAAAAAAAAAATAATCCAACAGCAGAATTCAGTGTATGTCTACATAAATTCAGATGTTTATATTCTAAATAGTAGGAGTTAACTCAAACAGTTAATCAATTACAAATAATCGGTCTGTGTAACCTACATTTAACACTATTTTATACGGAGCCTCCAACATGCTTATTTCTACAAATTCTTAAAATCTTTTTAAAATTTTCAAAGGGTTAGTTATTATTCTAACCTTGCCAGGAAGCCATGAGCAGTGGCCGTGTTCTCACACCACTCCAAAAGGAACCACTTGTGTATCGGTTACTTTTTATGAAGGGAAGTATGAAGAAGATTCAAGTTTAATGTTCACCTAAACAGCACACCAATGCCTATTAAAAGAGTTCATATAAGCAAACCACCTTGTATGTAAAATGCCTTAACTCTATGCATATGGAATAAATGAGAGAGAGAGATGTGAATGACAGGAATTAGAACGGAAATAAATGCATCAGCATTTCTCACGACACCACAAGCTACAGACTAACGTCTACAAGGGTTATGATACCCCCAGCACCTTTCAGCACCATTGCTCTTCCACTAATCTGATCACCTACCTGATGATAGAAAAAGATTTTCCTCCTACATTTTTATTTCATGATAATTCCCCATCTTTAGAAGATTTTCTGCACAACCGTTTCCTGAGGTAGATCCCTCCAGGCTAAAGATTCATGGCCCATCATTGGGCTATACTAATCCCATTGCCTAAATGGGAAGAGAAGAAAGTCAGAAAGTTCAGCCAACCCATTACCCGAGCTGTGCACCTCCTGCCAATGTGGCTGTTCTTGTGCCAGAGTGGGGGGACTTCCCAGAACAACCTCTTTTCTTAGGATGGAAAAGTGAATTCCATGCTAAGTTGCCATGACTGTACCCCATCGCCACGCTCCTCTTGTCCTCTGATGCTGCCTCCTGTCTCCTGCACTAAAAGTGTCCTCTCTAGAGGCGCCTCACCGGTGATCTCACCCAGGAGGGGACTTTGGTCAAAAGCTAAGAACGGGCGTGAAAATTACAACTCCCCAAGAACACCACGGTGGTTTTCCTAAGGGAATTTTTTTCAGTTTGGATGATCAGCATTTTATGAAAGGAAATGTAACAAAGAAATGCCTTTAAAAAAAAAAGTGAATAACCTTGTTTTCAATTAAATACAATCTCAATAGGAAAAAACCCCAACCATCCAATCAGCCTGACACTTCTCCAGTAAGAGAGAATTCAAGCTTGCAGAATATAATTGAACAGCATGGAATTTTGCCAGGATAGCAAGATAAACATAATTACTCATATTAAGAGTGTTAATTAATTGTTTGTGAGCACAAATAATTGGCTGCTTGGTTTCACAGCTCATTAGAAAGCCAACAATTCTATTAGACATTGCTGTCCAGTAGCCATGCTAGGACCACTGAGCTGTAATCACCAGAAGTCTGAAACGACGCCAGTGAACAGCAGCGAGAGGTCGACCATAGAAATCAAGCTCCAAGAAAAAAAAATAAATAGTGATGCCTAGTAAATAAGTGTTAACCCTTTCTGGATGAAGGAGGGCTTTTTTCTGGTTGGGGTTTTGGTTTTTCGTTGCCTTTTTTGGGGGTTGGTTGATCATTTATGCCAGTTTTTCTACCAAAGATCACTTAAAAAAAACCCAAAGAGCTGCCAGATGCAGTTAACCAATATTAGTTATGTACCTTGATATACACTACTTATGATACACGATGCAACTAAAAGTGTAAATAGTGAACTCCAGCAGCTTCCTTGGCAGCGCTACGCACAAGCACTGCGACACTCAGCTTCGCAGGAGCTTCATCTGCACCTGCTGGGGGTTATTGATTAACACACAACACGGGGAGCGCCTGCTTTCTTGGCAGACGTTACCTATATTCTTACAAACCGCTGATGGGCTAAACAAGCTATTAATGACAGGTTGCTCTTCATCATTTCAAACGGACAGACTCTGCTGCTTGACCACAAGGACAAGCAGGTTATTGCTTTGAAATGCTATACAAAAGACACAAATAAGGTATCTCTAATGAATAAACCACACGTATGGCTCCGCGGTTCTTTTTTAGTAGAGCTATTAATAGAGAACAGGACCTATTCAGAGTTGCAGATGTATAGTCATCTATTCCAAGGTTTCTACAGTTTGTTAAAATTTGTTACTTGGGAAAGGGATTAGCCAAGTATAACTCAGCAAATCACCACCAAAATTTCTGGAATACAAGACTAATTCCCCTGTGCTTAGAACTTTGCAGTTTCTTTTCTTAACCAGCTAAACAAAGGAATCCTTCGGAGCAGATGGCGCTATGGGTGGCCAGCGGGGAGCGGGGCTGTGACCCACTGCGCTGAGCAGCAGCGACCAACCCAGCTCCTCCCGGAGAACCGCCTCTACCCCACCGAGAAACGGGCACACGGCCCTGCTGGGAAGTTCTCCAATCTCCAAAGAAAATATTTTTGTTTATAAAAGCATCTGTTTTTAAATTGGAAGTGTTTCCAAATAACAATTCGTAAAATATTGACTAATTTTTTTTTTTTTTTTTTTTTTTAACAGCAGTCGTTATACCACTGTATTTCACTCCCGTGTGTAGCTAGGTGCCAGATACCAGGAGGGCAGAAGCTCCTCAAACAAGGGTACGCCGTAAAATAGGCTGCAATCAAGCAAATGGGATACATACACAGATAAGCGTAATGGGAACATACAGACCTCATAAAGATTATATCACAAATTGTAAACCGCCCTTTTTTACAGAAGGGGTTAAATAACAGATTACCAAATCAATATAAAGACTCTTCTTTTTTTCTTAAGGGGGAAAAATACTTCCTTACAAGTATTTGGAGATGCGGGAATTTGAAGTAGTAGAACCAGAGCAATCACGTGGCTTAATTCTTCTGAGGAATAGCCCTATAACTTATTGGAGTCCAAACGGCCTTTGTGAACTCTGACATAATGTTGCGATATAAACCAGTTTCCAGCACGAGTACTCCCATCCGTGGGTGTCATGGGAAACAGTGCATTTCCTTGAGCACCCGTTCCCAGGAAAGATTTTCTAAGAACACAGGGAAAAGGAAAAATATCTCAAACCTGCAGGTTTTTGATAGATCTTTCATAGAAATATAAAGCCACTAACGTGTTTAATGAAGACAAAATTCCATTCAAACGTACAGTGAGTTACCCTGTAATGAACTTAAGGCACCATTCCTCTGCAGAGAACCTTCCCAGTACATTTCCCCCCCAAAATCCCAGAGAAACCCTGAACACCAGCGAACGCCACTGCAGGTCCAGCCCCCCGCCCCAGGCTACTCGAAACCCATAGAGCCTCTTCCTTCGGCACCTCCTGGTTTGAGGTGACATTATAAATCAGACCTGCAGCTCCAGCTATTGCAGCACTCCCAATTTAGAAAAAGTACCAGTCATGGTCATCTGTCAAGACTACAGCGTCTTTATAATGCATTAGAAAAATCCTCAGAACCCATCAGATTACAACTACCTGACACCAGCAGAGGAATGAAACATTTTAAAAATTTATTTAAGAGATTCAACTAGCGTGCAAGATACCAATGAAACTCGCAAACAAGATTAATTTTCAAACCGCTCTAAGAACTATTCATAACACTCAGCTATTTATTCCATTTACAGATTCAAAATACTCGTTGCAATGGAACATTTAATACGCCACCATTATAAAGGGGAAACTGTTGACAACTATGCCAGAATATACATCCTTTTCATCCTGCTGTTACTCCGAGAAGGTATTGGTACACAAATCCTACAAATCATATTTCCCAAGTGATTCCCAAAATGGGAAGCAACAACAGAAAAGCAATTTTTTCAAATGCTCGTGCAATACATTGTGATCAGATTTTATTTTAATAGCAGTATACAACAGTATATATTATTTAGATATTATATGAAAAAATTAAACATGAATTTAAACACTTCTCCTGATGTACTGAGATACACATGCCGTTAATAGTGAATATTTTGATTTAATGGGATTTAATAATCTGTTTAGATGAACTACTTAATGTTCTGATGATTGCTGATACTAACATCCTAGGCTCAATGAGCTTCAGACTGGTGACAATATTGTATTTTTTCCAGTTTTGATCAACTGATTGGTTTTTAATGCTAAGTATCTCTTGCCATCACTTGCGGTTTGAATATGTTTACTTAAACCAAAAATATTTTGCATCTCAATTATTATTTTATACTGCGGCACTGAATGGAATTTAAGTCAATACATTATTCATAAAGCAAAGACAAGAGAAAAAACAAAGCCGTGCACTTCTTTCAAAGACTTCAAATTACTAAAACACACCATATTTATGCATGCAATATCTGATTGTGTGTGTGTCTTTTTTTTTTATCACAAGTTTGTTGTTTTCAGATCAGGATATGCCAAAAATCCAACACCAAACAATTTTTGTTTATAATTAAGGCAATCATCAATCCAAGGATTGTAGTCCATTTTATTTCATCTCTACATCAAAAAAAGTAATTTAAAAAAATTAAAATTCCCTTGAAATGGTAAGATAAATGAAAATGTAAGTGCCTTCACATAATAACAGTAAGCTGACCCTCTGGGAAATGGTTGACTTTCTCAATTCAAGGTATTCAAAGCTCATTCAAAAGTGTTCATTTGGAATGCAGATATCAAAGATGATGCAAATGTTCAAGAGAAAATTAAAACTTACCAGATGTTCTAATCCAGCTTTGATGTTTCCAGAGTCCCTGTAACAGAAGAACAAAAGTTCTAAATAGTTGCTAAACCCTTGTCTACAACGATTTATGTTTAACTCAGAAATGTCAAAGCCATGTAATTTCTCGAGTGTGCAAAAATTTTTACTTTTAGTATCTTAATCATCACAATAACAAAAAGGTATTGATTATCCTAATGCATAACTACAGCATTATTTAAAACCTCAAATTTTACCTGCCCCGAAATTGCTATAAACTGTAGCAATGCAACAGGATGCTCACTTAGAACCCAACATTTTTAGGATAGTTATCTCCCTATTCATATTTGAATTAATAAAACAAGACAGTGCCTAACGCTATTGATCAAATCTACCTTCAGTGGCTCATAGTTCTGCTTTGCCATTGCTTTAAGAATAAAATTCTGCAACCGTTTACATAGGCGATGGAATGAATGAGTCGTATATTAACTAACTAGGTCATGGCAGCCATACTGAAACTTTGCATTTTACTCCTGACAGCTGAAAAAATAGAAAGGTACAGATACGAAAATAACTAAGTTCGCAAAAAGATGGGTACTAAAAAAAGGACCAAACCATCAAAGTAAAAATACTTAAAAGTAAGGAGAATTCAAAGTTAAAATTAATCCTTAACACATCCTGCCATATAAAAAAAGATAACCTGAAAGAAAACCGAAGCAAAACAAATTAAAAATCCCGAAACCCCAAGGCACTACCCAAGGAGGCTCTACCTGCTTCCAAAACTGGAACCAGACCTTTAGAGGACCAGACCTTGTTAGCCACGGCTAACAAGGAGGGACCGCCCCACCAGTATTTCAGGTAGTCGGTTATTAAACTATATAGTGTTATAGTTTATATGTTTTTAGATTTATAATATTAATTTTTTGACAAATTATTCAACTATATCAAACCACAGAAGCAAAAAACCCGACTATGTTCCCCTGAGACGGCAACCTGTGCAAGACTGACTCTTCCATTCTCCTTAACACCAAGTACAGGCTGGCTGAGGCATAATGTGAAGGGAAGGGTGAAATTTTACTAAATACTGAAGAAGGCTGCATTCAATTACACATTTTACAGACTCACTGCACTGTATTTTAGACTTTTTTACAGAAAGCTTTTATTCATAATTTCACAGAGCTTTCAAATAGAACAAAAGCACGTAGCAGACTTATTTTGAATATACCATGAATAAAGCAAGAGAAAAAGATGCCCTTTCCTTACACCAATATTCTTTATTTTGCAACAAGAACTTATTATGCGAGTCCATATGGTATTTAAATAGAGATCATCTCCCACATCTATTTTTGAGGTGCTAAATGGCCTTAAAGAATGTAATTACTTTGGACGCAGGATCCAAGGAGCTGATGCGAGGAGCTCCCACCCGACGGGATAAAACCTGCCCTGTTAGTGGGCTGTCTCCTGCGCTCTCCCGCGCACGACTTCATCAATATTTGTGCAACTCCTTTTGCCCTGTGCTGAAAGCAGCCTTAATTCAATTATAGGTCTCAAAACTGATAAAAAAGGTCCTGAAGTGGAAAATGCGAAGAGATTATTGGCAAATGAATAAAGATTTGTATCGAACTAACACACAGGAGTACAGCAGGGTTGGGTTTTTTTTTTTTAATCATTCCCTGTCTTAAGTCTTCTGGGAACAGTGAGTTTCCCTTCCCCTCATGCAGCACATCGATTTCTGAATTAGACTGCAATATTAAATAATTAATATACTTGCCATGATTGATGTTTTGCATTAGTTGAATATTAGGTTATCAATCAAAATCCACTTGGTTTAATGTAATAATATTGAAAAAGTGTCACTGGCTGTTCATCCAATTTGTAGTTGAGGCAGCACAGATAGTAATATTGGTGTAACACAGGGCTCTAACGCAGGAAATGCAGCGGTTGAACAGACAGAAGGCAAACGTTATCAAACTAACCAGGACAAGGTTGAGGTTGTCCTAAATAAACCTCGTGTCACCTGTCACTTCCAATGAAAACCTCCTTCCAGCTGGAGGCCGCCGTGCATCAATCAGCCACGATGACTAGTGAAGCCATGGCATAATTTTATCTTTCTGGTTAAACAATAATTATACAAATAAGACTCCCATTAATACTAGATTTCAAATATTGCGTTATGCAAAAATCAGACCTGTTGCTACAGCTCGGGCTAACGCATAACCTTCGATTGTCTACAGAATACCGTAATCGTTAATACCATAAAACACTACAAATAAAAGGCAAGAGCAGTTTCATGCACATCCAATATTATAATACTCCTAGAAAGGAACACCATAAGAAAGTTATATTAGTTTTATATCATTATCAGGGAATAACGTTTTACTCAACTTTTACACCACACAGTTCCCAACAAAATATGTATTTGTCTCTCAAACCGTCTCCAAAGCACCACATTTACTTTTTTTGTTCATTAGACAAGTTTGGTTTTATTCTTGAGTTTTTCTTCTTTCCATCAGAGAAGCTCTGGAATTGTACTTCCCCTATACAGTCACGAAATTGTGCTGTAAAATACTAGTTGATGTGCATATATTTTTAAATCGTAGATTAAAAACAGTAAGCATAATACTCAGGCTAATCCAAATGTTAGCTTTTGGTAATGCCGAGGGGAAAAAACTGCAGCTGAGCTAAATTTGAATCATGGTCATGAGGGACCTGTAACAACAAGCCAGGAATTCAATTAAGCAAGCGTAGCCAGCTTTCGGATTACTTAAAACCATAGTGTAGGTAACTAATTGAGGCAGTGTTAACTTATTAGTGTTAGTTCCTTTGACAGTAAACTAAACTAAAATACAAATATTCACTAGCACTTGCTGAAAATCCTGATTTTAACCTAGGCATATATTCATGTTGATAAAAGTAGGTTCCCATATAAAGCTAACCATTAATCAAGACAGCTGAAAAATACGCAATATCTTCAAAACAGCTGATCTTTAGCTATTCTAAACTAATACAAGATTTCACAAATAATTTACTTCTTAATACATCTATAGCAGTTCCACACAGGAATTGTACAACTCATACTTGGTTTTGCACAGCAGAGCTCAACAAATCACTGGGTGCACGTAGGCACAGTACCCCAGAGCAAAGCACCCTCAAGAAGCTTCAGTCTTAACATCACGCTACAATGCCAGGGACTTATTTTATTACTGGGATGCTACCTAAAACCAAAGAGATCTCAGAGATATTTTTACTTATCACTAAAACAGGCAATCAAGCTTGTTAGCAGGTCTCTGTTATGCTCTTTAAAATGACAATTCCAAGAGCAGAGTTTAATCTGTGCTGCTACTCAGATCAGTAGCATCAAACTGGAAGTATCCTGCAATTTTTTAAAAATTGATTCCAAATGAAAACAAACCACTTCAGTTCACACTCTTCGCTTCCTCTCAAGTTGTTACCAACTCATTCTCAACACCTCCCCTACAGCTGTAGTTAGCAGTCTTCTTTGCCATAGTTTTTTTTGGTTAGAATCCACAGGCCACAGAATAATTCTATGGATTATCTGTATCTATGGTTATCGTAGGATAATTCGTGTTGCAGAGCCTCTGGAGGTCTGCAGTCCCACCCCTTGCTGAAGGCAAGGTCACCTCTGAGGCCAGATCAGGCTGCTCAGAATTTTATCCGGGCTGGTCTTGAAAGCCCAGGCTCCCTGAGCAACCTGTCCTGCTGATTAAACGTCCTCACTGGGAGCATCTTTCCTTCTGTCTAGTCTGAATGTCTCCTTTTTTTCAATCTGCGCTGGTTGCATCTTTCCTCCTACCACACACCACTTCAAAGAGGCCGGCTTCATCTCCTCGGTGACCTCCCTCCTCATCAGGCTGGGTGGCTGCTGTCAGGTGCCCTCGAAGCCATCTCTTCTCCAGGCTCAACCACCCCCAGTCCCTCAGGTCCCCTCACAGGGCAAGTGCTCCAGCCCCTGACCGTCTCGGTGGCCTGAACTCCACACTAAACAGTCCCAATGTCTGATATTTCTCCTCAGAAGCCAAATGAATAAATAAATCACCTCATCATTAGCAAGGCCTTTGGCAGAATCCCCTCCAGTTCCACAACATTAACTACAAGCTGCAAAGAACGAGGTCATATGCAGCATTTCGGGTCAGGCTGCACCACACTCTCAAATAACCTAACAGACCTTTTATCTCCACACTTCATGAATGCCAATGTGTTAGCATTGTTGATCAGGCAGTGTTATCCCAAGTGGTTACAGATAATTTTTGTAGAGCTCTCTTACTCTTAAAATTTTCTTGGATCATTCAACAAGCACATCATGTAATACTTGCAATAACGTGTCAAGTATAATTTTAAATTAATCCCTTTTTGGTCCCAGTATTCCTCTTGGACAAAGAACCTCAACATGAAAGATGTTCTTGGAACAACCTCATGTTTTCCTGTTCTTTATCCTCACATTAGCATGTTTCTCCTGCTTGCTGTCATCTAATGGCCTTCCCTACAGATCTTCCTCTCAGGAACACACACACCTGCTATTTTTCTTTTGCACTTTATCAGTCCTAGATAAACAACCTCAAAACAAACACTGAATGTCTTCAGAAGTCTTCAGAGTTTCTTTACAAACTTCAGCAGGTGACAATATATTAACACTTGCCAATACAAGCCACATGAAACGGGATTACGTGAAACCCAGCTTGAGTGGCGGCCTAGTCCCTTCAACACAGAGCTTAGGGAGGTGGGAGAAGATAGATGAAGGGAAAGCAGACAGAAATGAACAGAATTATGCCTTAGATGTTAGGAATCATACCAAGGGGTATGGTGAAGAGGATGTGTGAGGCTACTGCCATAACTGTCACAGCCACTGCCTCTCCTGTCTTGAGCTTCTTCAGTTAGCGAGGAGTCTACGCTGGCCCAACACGGCCAAAGTGAGGAACAGTGTTACTAAATGCAGTTATAGTGGAGGTGACAGCTATGGGAGAAGTAGACTAGTCAGCTATTTCTAGACCTTTCTTTTTGTATATCATCTGTATTTTAGCAGATTGGCATCTCATATTCAATGAGGCCTTTCCCTCATCATTTTCTGCTTCTGATACTTATAGTCTTCTCAAAGCTGATCTGCCAAGAGAGGCTTAGCTTGCCAGTAGGCACTGTAAAAAAAAAAAAAAAAAAAACCAAACCAAAAATCTAATCTAAACCAGATTCAGATAAAGAATTTATTATACTAGCCTTGACTACTTAATCTAGCAGCATTGTTAACACTCCAAATTTTTTTACTAAATCCCAGCAAATGCCACCACCAACAGTGGGTAACAATTTCCTTTCTCCCTCAGAATGTGCAAAACCCACCATCTAAAGCTCTACCAGTCTGTGGCGAGATCATCTCTCCCAATGGCGAGTTTAAAGGTGAACATCTCATGATTTCCCAGACTATAGCTCGGCCCTGTATATTTCTGGGAAGAAGAAAAGCAGGTTTCCACATGATTACACACTATTTACTCCTACCCTGGGATATCCCAAGATACAGAACTGCTCCCTCACTTCTTATTTTACATATTCAGTCTTTGCAAGATTTACTTTCCTCAGCCTCAAAAGTCTTTACAACCACATTGAAGGTATTCCAGGTACCAAATTTTAGAGGAGGAGGAAAACGAGGAATAGTTTTTTTCACCACTGAAGTTTTTAACATTTTTCTAACTTTTATCTCGCATGCACATTTTGGAATAAGGCATCGCGTGTACTCATACAAACACAGTTTGATCACAACTGGATGGGTAGCCTGAATGATGCATTTGTGACCTTTTTACCATTTAGTGATACATTTATGCAAACATTTAAACCATGTTATATTCTGGAGTAGCTTCACTGACTAATCTTAAGCTCACAGAACATGCCAGACATCAAGAGTAAAACAGTCATGGCCAGATCATGCCTCTGTTCAATTCCAGAAAAAGAAAAGCCCGGTATAGAAAAAAGTATTTTCTCCCTATCGGCAACAAGTAGAATAAAAGCACACAATTACTACATTTGCACGGGGACTGTTGCGAAGGCACTACATATTTGAAGTTCTTCCCTGAGCCAGCTTGAGTTTCAGCTTCAGAGTTAGAGAGCCCTGGATGCGGTTTTTAGAAATGGATACCCCCATCATATTCCACGAAATTTTATAGGTTTTGTATTGTTGTGTTTTCCGTGAAATTATAGGCTGGTGTTTCCAAATCTGACTTCAGACCATACATACTTATTTCAGTAGGTTTTGAAAGTCACAACAGAGATTACATAAAAATCTAAACCCTATGCCTGTCCTCTCTTTCCGTACCATCTTTAAGAGGACAGTGGTGATTCTTCTGGGTGAACAGGTAAATTCATACCGACTTTCCATGACAAGCTGCTCCAAAACCACAGCAGTGGTCTGGCAGAACTGCTGGTAAAGACTACGTAACGTGCAGAAACAGAACAAAAAAAAATGCTTTACTCTTCAACACTACTACTTAACATCATCTGGGTTACAAAGAAAAACGTGAAAAGTAGGGCTATATTTTTTGGAGCCATAAGTGGAAGTTACGTCAAAGGGAGTATACAAAAGGCAAGAGGAGAAAACCATAAAAGAAAGCGATTTCCTTCTGCCTCTCTTATACAAAGATGAAGGAAAAAACCCTTGATTTTTTTGAAAGTAACCAAATAACATATCCAAACGATATTACCAATAATGAAAATCAAAATCCTTGCAATCTGCTGCTTAAATAAGTTACACAAAGATTCTCAGCACTACGTGTACCTCAAAGAGAATCCCTTGACAGCTGCAATGGCTCTAAGAGCTGTGGTTCCTTGTATCTAAAACCCCTGTTTTCTTCCATTATTGGAAGATCCAAGCAACGAATTAAAAAACTACGAAATAAAACAGTGAAAATAATTTAGCAGTGCAATGCCAACATCAGAGAGAGTTAGGGAACTGTTAGAGAACCCTTCATTCTGACTGCTAGAAAACGCACCCATGATATTTTTGAAAAAGTGTGGAATGTTGTTTTGCTCTTACTTAATTTCAGATTCAAATGGTCTGGAACTGATCCTGAAGCATAAAGACTCCAAAGCTGGTGGTGCTGCGCTCAGTGGCTCCCTCGCTCCAGTCAACAAAAGAATTTATTTCACTCAGGAAAAAAAATGGTCAGAAGTTTGGCCAATTACTAATTTAAATGTAATAAAGATTCAAGAAGATCATATGAAGGTCACTTATCAAAAGCAGGAAGAAAAGCAGAAGTCATCCCCCCACACAAACACATATGGAATAACTTGGAACTGCTGAAGAACTCAGCAGAATATAATGCAAGCTAAATTGAATCATGCTAAAACCGGGGACTTTAAACAGGACACAAGGTGAAACAATTTCCATAATATGTTATCCTAGAGAGAAGAAAAATCAGTACCCAAGAGACCTTATCAAATATTCAAGAGGGAAAAAAAAAAAAAAAAATATATAACCCTGGCTCACAGAGTAAAATTCAAGATTTTATGCAACTGACACAAATACTGAAACCAAATAGAGAAGGGGGGAACAATACACAGTGTTGATAGAATCAATATTTTCAAACAGATCTTACAAAAATATCCTTTTTGTCCTTAAGTATTTCAGAGATAAACGAGAGCCAAAATAACTACCCCAAGCAGCTCCCAATTCTGCTTTACCAAGACTTCAGGTCAGATACGGAAATCCCATAAATTATCAAAGCAGATTTCTTTATTCTGGTTGCCAGTTCAAGCCATTCCTCGGATAAACCTGGCAATTCAAAGGATCTCATAATGTGCAAGTCCTCAGAGTTTTTATACGTGGGGTGTTTTTTCATTGTTTGGGGTTTTTTTCCCCAGGTTTTGGTTGGTTGGGGTTTTGTCCTCCTGTTCTGTGCACGGGGTTCCCTTCGCAAAGAGTAAAACCTTGTTAATCAACGTTTGCATACCCAACAAACACAAGCAATTAAGCGTCGGGCTTTGGAATGTCACTGTCTCTGTTAACCAGATTATTTGGTAGTCTTAAACAAATTAGACAACTTTGGCCTGTTTTACCTTTTCTGTAATATTATTTAGTAGATATTCAATTAAAACACATCCTGTAGGTGAAAGTGTATGAAAACATTTCCGTAATGGACATTAGTGGTAGTAGGAAGTGTTGCTAATTAGCCTCAAAGTACAAAATAGATGACAAAAGTAGCAAAAAGCCCAGCAGCGTAAATGCACAGAACGCTGCACTGAATATTAAACAAAGCAGAGCAAGTTTTAATGCTGGTAAGCATAACTATAGTAAAAACTCTCTGGACTAGTAAAGAGTGTTACAGGTTAATGAGGAACATATAAAGAGTGCACAATAATTATCATACCTAACACCTTACCATCTGTGTTTGGATGACTGCAGAATATAAACACAGTTTATCAGCATTAAGTCTGAAACTAATTACACATGTATTTCTATTAGCATGCTGTTAGGATAAATATTTAAAACGTTAGATTTTCCTCAGCTGCACTCGGCTCTCAGCATTGGAGAATATTAAATTTAGGTAGAAGTCAGTGAGAAAATTTAAACGTTCTAAGCACTAAAACAATTTGAGCTCAATCAATTTTCCATTTTCTGAAAGCTTCTAAATCCTCCTCATTCACCCAATTACTACTGTACTTAACCTAATGAAATGTTATTCTGCAGGAACAATACTATTCTTAAACAAATTTTTGAAAAATATAAGATTAAAAACTTCTAGACAAAGAATAAACTCCTAGAGAAAAGATGCAAATAAAATTACTATCATAATCTTTTGTTTTTTATTTGCAAGTATAAAACCGAAGAGAAACAAAAGCATGGAACATAGCATCTGTCATATCAGAATATAAAAAGATGATCCTGGCACAAAATGAAAAAGCTCTAATTCATTTGCAAATCAAGCCTGCCAGTTCTATTTCAAGCTGGCGGTAACTGTCAAGAGTTAACAAGATAATCACTTTCAATCCTGCCTTCAATGGTACATTACACTGTTATTCCATTCAATAAGGCCGTTCTTTGGGGCACTAGATGAATGGTTTTCATTTCTAACTCACACAAAAAGTTGCAAAAAAAAAAAAAAAAAAATAAAATCCATGGGGCTTAAGAAAGAAATCCCTTTATGGGCATTTATCTGCCGGCACTTGCTTTTAGGCAAAATGAGATATTTGGATACATTGGTGTCCATTCACTTCCTCTATTCCTCCAGGCCCTCGGTCTGTTGATAAAAAAAAAAAAAAAGAGAGGCACACAAGGAAAACTCCAGCCTGTTTTGTTTTTGTTTTATTTTTTAAACTCTCTATGCACATTAAACAAGTTCTGTAATAATGTTTGGTAAATACTTCAAGAATACACAGCTCACTACGTATCGAAATGACATTGTATTTGAACAGATCCATCTTTGTCTAAATTCATTATAAACTGTGCAAAAGAAATATAAAATGCTCATGAAAATTGTGCTTAGGGAAACAATAAGCAGTTCCTCATTAAATGTTCAATAAAAATAAAGTTATCAGTTAAAGGCACTCTACCTATGAAACAAGTTAATCTAGAATTTGTCTGTATTAATTATTTGTAAATTTTTTTTTTTTAAGATTCTGTGCTATGCATTCTTCTCAAGAGGACAAAATCTTATAGAAGTTTATTAAGTTATTAAGTATTTTAAACTTTTTTGCTGGCACAAAAATTTCTACTAATCTCTGCGAAAAAAAACAACCTTCATACTTTTGCTCATTGCTCAAAATTCACACGGTAAGACACTACCTGCAGGTTAAGGCTGTATTGCACAGATATGCATTCTATTATTGAATATTCTACAGTGACAATTTAATTCTTCTACCTAAATCTTTTCTTTTTTTTTTTCTTCTTTCTTTAAATCCCCATAGAGCTCTGTTCACAGAACAAAGCTAATACCTATCTTTATTATCTTAACTGAGTTAAGCTTATCCAGCCTCAGCTCTGTTACCCATAATCAACACCAACAAGCACACTGGCGATACCCATCTGTAGATACATTTTATTTATTTAATTTTTTTAAACAAAAACAAATAAAATTTTCCTCAAACACAGGGAACCATCTTGCCAGTCACTTCTTATGCTATTTGCATACCTTACAAAGAAGATTTTGATCATCTTTATAATCCATCACTACAAGTCAGATAAGTTTTCCATACACCCCTCATGCAAATGCTCCTTTATCGTAAGAGTTTCTTTTATGAGAAATCGAAACACCAGAAGTTACCAGCGGACTCGCAGGCTTTGGTTTTGTTCTTTGCACTTCACAAGTTTCTTCAGAGGTTCTAAACAGTCTTATAATTAAAAAAATACTATAACAAAACCCAAAACTGTATTAGCCTGTATTTACATAGCATTAGAACACAGTCATTTTTCTTGCCCTACTGCCTCTGCTTCCCGAAAAGAAAGAATATAAAATAAAAATTAATTAAAAGTTCACATACTTTGGAAGGATCTTGAAAAAGCACCAGATGTTGCCCTTAGAACACCAATGAATAGCAAGTGAACAGATAGCAGGTCACGCCTTCAGGTAAGACTAATGCAGTCCCCAAAAAACCCAGGAGCTTCCTGGAGAAATTTGGGATGCCTTTCCTTCCTCTCTAGCCAACACCGCTACATCACCGGTCCTGCTTAAAATAAACAGTTGATTACAAAAAAAAAACCCAACCAACCCACCCCAAACCCAGCCTCCGTTCCGTAAAGCCGGCACTCAGAATTGAAGGCTAAGGTACACGGCACAGTAATTCTTCAGCAAAGGTTGGTATTTGTTTCTAGCAGTCACAACTGATTCACTTCCACAGCTCAGATAAAAGACCAAGATGACCCAACGGTCCCAGGACACCCACATTTTAAGGCCAAAGACTAAGAAAAGGTGGTTTCACGTTGCCATTATCACCGAAGACGTCTGCAGTGCTTTGGCAACTGTGGCCAAGTTCAGCTGAGACCCACAAAGTGCCACTTTACTGACATTCCACCGCTCGTGACTGCATTTGATCCAATTTTAGCACACTGAAACCTCGTGCTTTTTTAGGCATCGCTGTTGGGAGGTATAAAAATCCAATTTGTAAATGCTTTTTCACTGTTCCTCTTTGTCTCCCTGCAGTTTGATTTTGTCGCTTTAGTTTAATTCCTCTACATTCTTTCATCTGGCCTGAATGTATCTCCCCAAGGAACGCAGGGGCACACTCAGAATATACTCTAAATGTTTAAAATATGTTTAAATGCCAGACAGACACAGGTTTTCATTCCCATACACAGTAAAAAAAAATATTCCTTCTCCCAAAAAAAGGAGATCTACTCTACCTCAAATTATTTAGTTTCCATCTCCTCAACTACTTCAACTACCATGGCTTGTAGCATCTCTGGTCGTAAGAGACCTGGGCGTCAGGTTGTATTTCACAATTAAAGAGTTTATTTCTCTTACAACTCAACCCAGCCCTAAAGAAAGCCTTTGCAAGCCTCAGGGTTTCTGCAGGTCAGCCGTTCCAAGCAGCTTGAGCACGTGCTGAGATGCAGGAGTAGCTCAAAGATCCTCCAACGTAAGTCTGACACGAGGGAGAAGCCCCTGTTGTTACATGAGTGACAGGAGCCAACGTCAACACTTTAATAATAAACCTGAAGGACTTCACAGAATCACAGACTGGTTTGGGTTGGAAGGGACATTAAAGACCATCCAGTGCCACCCCCTGACCTGGGCAGGGACACCCCCCACCAGCCCAGGGTGCTCCAAGCCCCGTCCAACCTGGCCTTGGACACCTCCAGGGATGGGGCAGCCACAGCTTCTCGGGGCAGCCTGCGCCAGGGGCTCACCACCCGCACAGCAAAGAATTTCTTCCCGATATCTCATCTAATCCCACCCTCTTTCAGTTTGAGGCCATTCCCCCTCGTCCTGTCACTACATGTCCCTCTCCATCTTTCCCTTAGGCCCCCTTCAGACACTGGAAGGCTGCAATAAGGCCTCCCTGGAGCCTTCTCTTCTCCAGGCTGAACACCCCCCCTCTCCCAGCCTGTCCTCCCCGCAGAGGGGCTCAGCCCTCGCAGCATCTCCGGGCCCTCCTCTGGCCCCGCTCCAACAGCTCCGTGTCCTTCTGCTGTTGGGCCCCCCCGAGCTGGAGGCAGCGCTGCAGGGGGGGCTCCCCAGAGCGCAGCAGAGGGGCACAGTCCCCCCTCGCCCCGCTGGCCACGCTGCTGGGGATGCACCCAGGATGCCACTGGCCACCACTATGGTCCCGCACCCATTTTCAGTTCAAATTAAACATACCATAACTATTTTTGAATAGTTTGCATCCATTTGCATCCTCCGCAGTATGTCCTCAGCATTCAAATGCATCTTATCCTGCATGACTCTGGAGTTTTGTACATGTTTTTCAATATGTTGAGGTTGATAAGGAGAGCATCGCAAAGATCCTTTTATTTTTATAAAAGGCTGTTTTGTTAAAGCCCAGATGAATTAAATATGAAAAAAGGGTTTTTCAAAGTCTGACTTTCAGTAAGGAAGAATGTTGTATCTTCTACTAACAACTTCTACACTGGGCTGTGTTGCAAGACAAATTTATAAAACTTAAAAGGTAGAGCTCAAATTGTTCAATCTTGATAGAAAATTAGTTCTTTGGCCACAAATAAAGGGAAAGAAATAACACTTCATCGAAACAGAAAAAAAAAAAGAAAATTGATGCAAATCTCAAATGTATCTGACCAAACCCAAGCCTAACAGGCAGCGACAAAAATAACCAGGAAGTGCTTTAAAATTAATGGAAAGGTTAGAAAAAACAAACCAAAACAAAACCAGCTAACTGAAGCTCATGAAAAGGAAGATTTGGAAGAAGAGGAGATCGACAGAGGTCACTAAAGCAGTCCCACTTACAGCAATTCTCACTTCAGCACCTTTGTTTTCACAGCATTCAGTCCAACACGCCGCTGGTTACCGATATGCTCACAAAGCCTGTAAAAGCACTTTGAAATACACGTAGTAGCAAGGATCAGAACTTGGAGTATGTCTTGATGATCATATTGCAGCATCCAATAACAAAGACCTTCAGAGTTGTCAAAAAAAAAAAAAAAAAAAAAAAATCTGTCATGCTTGGACCTAGTCACAGTGGATTTGTACCTAACACAGCTACGTTGAGATTGTAGAGAACAGGCTAATTTCCTCAAATTATCTGACAAGGCTAACAGTTCTCTTGATTCCAAGAGCAATTAACTCCCTGCTAATTCAACAGCAGCACTAGACAACTAACACTAATAGGTCTGTATCTTGCTTATTTGTTATTTCTTTCTCCAGCATTTGTAATGGCCTCTGACTATATAATTTACAAGTCTGTTATTATTTCAGAACATTAATCAATGCTAAAATTGCTTTTGGTCTTGTGCTTATTACACATCTGCTTCTCAGAGAGAAACTTCAGAAGCAATAGACGTATTCAGGACATCGTTATGCCTGTGCCGAAAACGCTGATACCCTCCGGAATTTGATTGTCCAAAACATCATGGTGAGCTAAGTAAGCAAGAAAAGATCTGCAAGTCCCAGTAAATCATAACTTATATATACGTAGAAAATTTTACATCCTAAAAAATCCCCGTTGAGTAACGCTAAACACTTCATGCTGGTTGAGTTACACCAAAACCTCCTTAAGGTTTCATACCTTCTTTAATTGTTAAGTCTACTGTTTTTACCACATCACATTGGTCTTACTCATTTTACTCCCCCAAACGCTTGCTTCCATTAACATGCTTTTAACCTTTTACTACCAAGAAAAACTAACATCATCTATTTTATTTGGCATTTATCATTCCCAGCACTTCACAGGGGAAGTCTCCAGTGAAAGCGGAGAGCAGCACTGGCTTTGCAAGACAGAGCAAGCTGCCGAGAAGCGGCCAGCCAAAGTCTAGACCAGAAATCTTGCTAGGCATTTTGTATTTTGGCATTCTTTCAATGAAATTAAAATCATTAGTACTGCACACTACTGATTTACCACCAAGTGGACCAAAATTAGAAGAAAAGACAAAAATATAAAACATGTCTCATTCTACAGCCAAGATTTCCCTCAAAGCTTATTTTTCTAATATGAAGCCAAGAGATTCCTGAAAAAAAATAAGTACCATAAACATGGCAGGCTCCAAGGAAACTTGGATCTTAAGCCACTTGGAACTTGAAGATTAAGACCAGCACCTCCTATTGTAGCTGCAAATATTAGAGGTAGAGTGAAACATTCTATAAAAACAGCTTCTGAACATATAAGCATGCAGATCCTTCAACAGCAGCAATTTTGAGAGGATTCATAGACCATAAAGACAGACCTGGAAATGAGGACGATCAGGCTGACGACCGAGCAAGCAGTTCTGGTGGAAAGAATTTCTAACCTGCAAAAAACCCAGCGAATATCCAACAACCACCTCAAGTTACAAACCTGCCTAACAAATTGCAGCCACATGTCACAAAGCCTACTTCGAGTTCTCAGCAGCTCTGTTGTCTGGTCTTCTCTGGGGAAATAAGTTGGAGCTGGATGCCTATTAGTCCACAGAAGTTACCTTAACCCCTGTATTTTTAGCTGTACCCGTTTCAGTTCACCACAGTTAACATCACTCAGGACAGGAGACACGCTGAACCGACACAGACCTCCCTCGACAGATTTTATCAGCCCAAGATGACAAACTCTGCAATGGAAATGATTTTATCTGCTCACACATCCCCTCCAGCACTCGCCTACCCAGCTGCTCGTGAAGGACTTCCTCAACCATCACAGACCGATGCTGCAAGACAAGTCAACAGTGGTGCTGGTTTACATGAAGATGTTAATTTTTCCAGCCAAGTAAGGCAGGCAGTTCGGGGTGGTAGCCTCAACCATCCCAGAGTTAGTCGCCCTTGTGTGTGAATCAAACTTCTACATTCTTTCAAAGGAAGAGCAGACACTACGGCTGACAACCCCTTCGCCACCAGAAAATTTTGCCTCTCTATGATGCCACCAGAACCAAGGACTTTTCACTGCTTTATTATAATATTGTTCAGATTTCTCTTATTTTACTCTTTTTAAGAAATATATTCCAGACAGTCTTACTGATGTTAAACAGAGTAACACAAATACTTTGCTAACTAGTCCTAGAAGACCATAGTAGAGAACATTGGAGTATCCGTGCTCTGAAAGAGATTAGAGTCAGACTTAATAAAAAAATATATAACAAAATTCAGAATACAGAGTGACCGCGCAGACTAATGTACGGATCTACAGAAATTGCATATCGATATCACTAAAAAAAACCCAACAGTATATTGGCTCTTTTCCTAGATTTTCAGTTTTGGCTGAAAGTTGTAATTGCAATATACAAAATTACTTTGTCTTGCAAAGAAGTGCCAGAAACCAGTGTCCCCAGAAACTGGAACTGGAGCCGTTCCAAGCAATCAGCCACATTCATGTAACAATGGTCAGGACCGAGTGGCCTTTTACACAATGGCATGGCAGGATAAGCCACCTACTTCGCTTTCTGTTCAAGCAAGATATTGGAAAGTTATGTCAACATTTGCGCATAATAATTTTCAGTCATTCAAAACAGGTCAGGATGCTGTTCTAACAATGTAAGCAAACAATATAACATTTTTATATATATATATACACACACATATCCTTCCTCTGGCCATTGTGGCTTTCAGTGAACAAGGTCAGGCTGCAAGGTTGGCATTTGGATGGGTAACTGTCACGCCAGTACCAACAACAGATAATGAGAGCAGAAGAAACTGGAAGAACCAACTGAAGACATTTTAAAGTAAAGCTGAAAACCTTGCACCTACACACAATAGAGGGAAAAATAGTTTCATTAGCTAAGCGTCTTTTTTTGCTGAGCAGTAGAAAGAAATACAGCATAACCAACACCTAGGGTAAATGAAAATGCTCAAAGTGTATATAAGGTGGGTGAAGTCATTTCAACCATGGAGAAAAATTTGCAAACTCTGCCTGATAGCTGGGATTTAAGATGGACTCTTTTTCTTGTACATCCGTAATGATAGAAATTGCACAAACCGATAGAAAAAAATCTGTAAAGTGTCCAATCTTTGTACATAGGACATAGCCTAACGCATATTTCTTGGTGTACCACAAAAGCACAAAAAAAAAGAAAATTGGCCTTCTTAAAGCCTTTCCTTTTGCCCATTCTATGTATGGCACTTACGTCATTCATCATGACTACAGTAACGAGGAAGGCCGAAATTAGCACTCTCTAGAGCACCTATACCCTTGCAGGATGTCAGCAGATGTGATTGTTGAATGACAAAAAGCCAAGCGCTGAGAAATATTTGAGAATGCTATAAAAGCCCAGCACCAGGTAGATTTTTTTATCGTAAATTAAAATACAGACCCCAAAGTCATAGCCAAGGGAATTCACGATCTCTTGAATGTGGAATTGATCTGAATGCAATTACTTTACTCTTTTTAGCTCCATTTGACTTTGAACTAAACATCAATTAGTGCACAAACATAACACTGCAAGATCTGCTAACTCCAATACTGATTTTTCCATAAAAGAACTAAAGCAAATTTATTGGCCTTCATTTAATAGCTTTCAGCAATCACAAATACCGCACATGAAAGCTCAACTTCATTTTCTGATGGTCACTTAAACCCTTAATTCTCACGATAAAACTCCCTCAGTCTTAGTTTTAAAACCCTTAAATTAGCAAACAAGACACCACATAATATATGCTATAAGCATAGGTCTTCTCTGAAAAGCTGGGACCTTCGAGTGCTTCAGCTGCGATACGAGCCATTGAGCCATGGCCAATATAAGCTAATTTGAATAATCAATATGACAACCTTATTTTTCTAATGCAAACAGGATTGATACAGTAAGGTGTCTCTCTGCCACATCACAGTCATGGCCTCTTTTAACCCCTAATTAGATTTAGGCGATTATCCCTGCTCTTCCTTACAAGTGTACAGCCCGGATAAGAGACGACAAAAGCTATCTGCCACTTACTCAGCCTTTGCAGACTGCAGGTTATCCAGGGAGATACAGGGTAAGATCAGCAAACAATTGTTATTCATATCATCTACAGTTTTAAGATAGTCACAGTTTTCCATACATGCTAAGTGGAAATAGCCCAGAGCATTAGGTAAATGCAAAACGCTTAAGAACATCAGGGTTACACAGATGGAAATTCAAGGTGATGTTAGGGAATTATGTTTAATTCAAATTGGTTATCACAAAGAAAACTATCTCGCAATGATTTTCTTTTTCAGACAGGAAACACTGAGTTTTCAATAGATTCGTGTTCATTGTCTATTTGTGTGTAACACTGAGTATTTTACATGGCTATTTCTTAAAAAACAACAACAAAAAAAATCAAACTTAGAAGCAGCAAACCCAATAGAATTACATAGCTAAACAAAGTACTAACAGACAGAGAAGATCTATTAGAGAAATGTAATCACATTTCATTTACAAGAACTCTTATCTCAAGCACTTAAACATAAAATTTAAACAGTTTTCCATTTTATTGTACTCAGTATTTGAGCTAATAAGATATAAAAGTATAATCATGTTAGCAACATTTCTATTGCATTACATAAACACAGTACTAGATTAAAGGCAGACCAGGAAAAAGAAAGCATGATGGTGCATATAAAACTAAACTCTTTATTTCTCCTGGCAGAAATAAATATTGCCGGTATCACGTGTGAAAACCGCCAGGCTAAAATTAGATCATATGTTCACAAAATGTCTATTCCCAATCTGACTAAACGAAAAAAGTATTTCTGTACGTATTGTCCACAATGTGAAGCTGTTTCGCGTGCTTTGCAACCAAAAGAGAAGTATTCCCCTACGGTACGCTTTTATTAGCGGGCTATGCCATCACAGAAGCCGAAGGATGATTTATCCAAGTCAGATGCAACCCACTGATGACTGAAGTAAAATTTTCAGAATTGTTTAAAACACATTTGGATAGCACTTTGAAAAATCACTGAAAGACAACGTATTTTTTAAAATACTGTATATACTGCGATTAAACACCCCTTATGGGCCATACTCTATAGACCACAACACAATCTCTGCATTGCTTCTGTGGGCTTTATTTCCCATTGAAGAATCACCACTTTTCTTTTCTTTCTTTCTTTTTCTTTTTCACTCTTGCCACTTTTCTGCTCCTTCCCCGCGTGAGTCAGGAGCAGCAGGGCACTGTCTTCTCCTCGGTCGCCCCACTGAGGAGCTACCCTGATGCCAAAGCAACTGAACATCGTGAGCACCTCTTTTACGCGCCCTGGATTTTCATCTATGCACTAAGACTTTTTACTTGTTACTATTATTTATGTCCATGCCTTTCAACAATTTGTGATTTTATTAACTCATTTTTCCTAATAAAGCTTCGAGGTATGGTCACCTTGAAACTGTACTATTTAACAGTCCAAGTGGCAATGCAGAAACTATGGATATGTGCTTCCTCACAACGCTTCCGATGCATCACCCTACATACGGTGCCTGACATTTCTCCTTCTCCATACAAAAAAAAAAAAAAGCTTAACGATTTCTTTATGGGATTTTGTGCAACGTACTATACATTTGAGCAGTCTTCTGAAGATGCAAAATCATATCTGACTACTACTACTTCTTTAAAAACAAAGACTGCAAAGCTCTAAGCGTTTGCCTAAAAATAATCAACCAAATAAATTTATAAATTAAGGGGAGCAATGGTGAAAGAAAATTATTAGTTTTCTACACAGGTTATTTGAACTTGTGAGAAAATCTGTTTATGGACAATCTTACTTTAACTTCATTCCATAAAATTCTCATTAACTTGCAGAAAAAAATAGATATAGTGTTCTCTATAAATGTTTGCCATGGGTTGGATAAAAACAGTTGATAAAAATGACACTGAGAAAACAGTCAGCATGAAAAATTGTTCCTGCCTCTTTTTTAGTTGTTTTTGAAGTTTCCCATTGGAGTGCTTTGCCCTCACAAAACATTAAAATCCTACAATAATTGAGAATCTTTCCCATTTGCTAACACAATTTAGCAGTTACACAACTGTGGGGTTTTTCTGTACTGAAATTGCCAGTACAGAAAAAGAATGGAGGGCAAGCAAATAACACCCATTGTAATGGGACGGTTCACAGCAAAAATCCCTTCAGTCTCACAACCCCCCCAAAGCACCCAGCGAACCCTCCACCGAGGAGGGGTGAACCCCGTCAATGGCATGGGGCTCGGGGTTTCATCCCAGGGGTTCAAGCCTCTCTGCTGCTGGTTGGTTTGCTTCCCCAGGCACCTCGCCACAGCCGGCAGCGAAGATATGCCCCAGAGCCCCGTTGCAGGAGGAAAGGGTCAATTTAGATGAGACATCAGGAAGAAATTCTTGACTGTGCGGGCGGTGAGCCCCTGGCGCAGGCTGCCCCGAGAAGCTGTGGCTGCCCCATCCCTGGAGGTGTCCAAGGCCAGGTTGGACGGGGCTGGGAGCACCCTGGGCTGGTGGGAGGTGGCCCTGCCCAGGGCAGGGGGGGGCACCGCATGGTCTTTAAGGTCCCTTCCAACCCAAACCGTTCTGTGATTCTGTAAGTCATGTCCGGACTGCAAGCCCTTCGACAAAACATCCCACGGAAAGGTTAGCAGAGGTCAGCACAAGGCAAAGAACCAGAGCCAGGGCTGCAACACCGCAGATCCAAACCACAGCTACTCACCACATCTCTCGAGAGAAATATCTTGAGATAAATCCATCGGATTTGAAAGACGTGTCCGGCCGTTGCACCATACCTGTTTCAGTACCCCACAGCTCCCGCACCAGCTCAGGCAAGGGACCTCTGGCACGAAACTCATCCCTGCTAATTCACAGCATCTTCCCTCCTGTGACGCACACACTTCCCAACGGCTTCATAAGATTCCATGTCAAATCACTTAAAATTTTGAGTGAAAGTACAAGTTTGACAAGCTTGAGATCAGCAATGCTTTCTGGATGTAGGCAAATAGGGGCCACTGGGGACATCACACACAGTGACAGTATCAAGGAATGTGGGATTATCACTTTTAACCTTTTTTGATATTTTCCATTTTTCAGATGCTGACCTAATATAACTTCAATATGTAACTTCATTAAAAATGTATTCCCAGCAGTTGAGGTCTACTTTGGATTGAGTAACCTGACCCTCTTCAAAAATGTTTGCAGACCCACGCGGTGCAGCCTCTGCTCAGCAGGGCACAGCATAAATATATTACTCATATATATTATCTTAATTGTATATATTATCTTTATTATATATTATCTTAATTCTTAGTTAAAAGTGCTTAACTCTTAGGATGAGATTGGTGATAATTTTATGTTAAATTTATCAAAACCTATGCAACTCTGTCAGACGAAAATTTCCCTCTCATAAGGAAGGTGAGAAGTACAACCTAAAAATAAGGCACTTCCATTATTCAGAATGTATTACGATGTGCAGAGCATAATTTTCACAAATAATAACCACAAGTGCATAAAATTTCAAGCATTTAACATCTAGATCTAAACATCTAACATCAGTTCACTGAGTCGTTATATCCTGAATGCTGGGAAAAAAAAAAAGAGACAGACAAAAGTAGCATATTTGTTAAAATAGAAGAAGAAAGAAGTTACTTCTGGGCACCCAAGAAGGTAAGTAGGACAGAGCACAGAATTTCCTGTTACCTGTATTCTTTTCTGCTTTCCTTCTTCTCTCTATCTTGCCCACCACTGAAAAGACACGAAAGCTAAACTGCAACGCAAGGAAAAGCTGCCAAACAGCAAGAGCTGAAATGCAGCAACGAGAGCTAAAATATGTCAGTCCAGCCCCGTACACCACGGAAAGGGAAAAACAATGGAGAAGAGTTGGTGGGAAGAGAAAAACAGTTTAAAGTTCTTAACATGCTGCAATACAGAACATTCAACATGGCGCTTCTGTAATTTTTTTTTCCATTTATAAATTATGCTTTAATCTGTATTTATTGAAAATAAGCAAGCAAAGCCTCCAATCTTTCCAATTAATATTGGTACAGCTATTTCTCAAGAGGAGAGATCTATTAAATAACCTTAAAGTTAATGGAAATAGCTTTCAACAAGCTCTGGGGCCTAAAGCTTGTTTTGTTTTTTTAAACAAATGAATTGGTGGATTTAAATCTTTTGTCCTCCTCTGTACAAAACACACCTTGACCTTTTAAATAAGATTTAATGTCTCCCACAACATATAAGCCCCTACCTTCTCTTCCATCTTCATGCTCCTGACTTACAGAGGACCTGCCATAAATTAACTCCCAGTAGAAACTAATCCTGCAGCATTATCTAAAATTTCCCGCAGAGATTGTGCCGTAGGAGGCTTTTTAAACACTATTTAACTTGGTCAGGAAAGGTTTTTACTTTCACATCCGAATTCCTAAAAAACTAAATCAATAAATTACAGCAGGTCCGCATCTCTATTACAGTACAAAACAGAGATTCTTGATGTGACGATCATCCCGGTTCTTTTACAGACAATTGCTCAGATTCTTCCCGAGCCATTCGTTGTCAGTGGATTATCCACAGTCAAAAACTGGTAATTTAAAATAAATAAATAAATAAATAAAATCAGTCCCCCTCTTTTTCTGTACTTGCCTCGGCACGGCCGCAGGCAGGCTCAGACCCTGCCCCAGCCCCTGGGCACTGCCCCATGGATCCACGGAACCTCCCAAGGCACCAGCCACCTTCCCGCTCCTCTCCGCGGGCTCCGAGTAAACTACCCTCTCCTTACACAGCTACTGAAAGAGGAGAGAATTTTTTCCACATGTTCAGGGAGACGAAAAGAAGGAAATGAAAAAGGAAAAAGGGAGAAGGGGAAAGACTGACGAAGCTTTCTCACTCCTCCTGCCCCTGCAGAGGCAGAGGAATCATTCCCCATCACACTCTGCTAAACACTTTCCTGTAAATCCATTGTGCGTATTTCTTTAATATTTTTCAAAGCACAGAGCAATGCCCACCTGACAAGAATCAATGGGAAAAAAACCCTTTTCCCTCTTTGACACAACATGATCCCATTAAGCCGCCTCCAAAGGTTCTGATCTGAGCAGCGAAGTCAGACCTTCCTGATCAATTCCTTAATCCATTTTGAGAGAATGGACTGATCTTGCTCTTTCGATTTCAGCCCGGGAAAAAAAAATCATTCCCAACATAATTCACCATTAAATGGGCCTTGTCTTACAAGAACTGGAAGCAGCTGGAAGCAGATGAGGAGCAAGTCAGAACCCAGGAGAAGCACCAGCACATCTAACATACTTCCTCTGGGTCTCCTCATTTCCACCCTGAAAGTCACTCAAAGCGTTTGCCAGTTTCAAGGATTTCTAAAGATGTTCCTTTTAACGCTATAAATAATGTAAAAATTGATGCCTGAAGTGGAAATGATTCTCATACTTTTCCTCCAGAAAAACTTCAATTCATTAGGTTACCACTGGGGTTGCCATAATTATATATTAAAAAAAAAAAAGGAATAAAACTGACAACTGACATGGTGCTGAAGTAACGTTGCCACAATAAAATGTGCAGGCTGGAAATACTACATTCTACGTGTTGGCAGATTCTGCTACAGAACTGGAGATGTTTTATTCCAAGATTAGATCAGATGCTGTGAATAGAGATGAGACATGAAGAGCACGGGCACTCACCATGGTCTCAACTCTCTTACAGGAATCAGACTCCGAAATTTAGGAGATATGTTCAAAATGGAAGATTTGGGTTGGGCAGCCTTCTCCATGGGTCATTCTGAGAACCTTCCCAATTCAATGGAAAATTATTCTAATGAAACAGTGCTGAAGTAGAAAAACATGTTCTACTTGCTTCCTTAGGGGTGCCCAACTAAACCTATCCAACGAAGATCATCCCACCAGCCCGAGACTGCCCCGGGCCCTGGCAGAAGGACATCCACCAAGGACAGCCGCTGCTGGAATATATGCAAGCAGAACGTTAGCTTGTGACACTTTCACACTTCCAGTCTTAATTGCAAGAGATCAGAACCACCTGGTGTTTTAGACCTCTTCCCTCCTCAAGTAGTTGCTTCTTAATGCCATCTCCTACCGCAGCAGAAAAATAACAACAATGAAGGAAAGAGAAGTATCAAAACGTTTGAGCACTCCACTTTCATTTGCAGGATAGGAGAAACAATAATGCAAAGGATCAGCATTTTTTAAAAAAAAATAGGTTTGAACTGATTAAAACAGATTTCTAACCCTGGGGGTCTCTTTGGTACCACAAGCGTAACGTTTAATGGGCCACAAGCTCCACCTTGAACTAAAAAAATCACTCTGTAGAATTATAGCATTCATTTATTTACAGATTCAGCTGTATTTTTAGTTTTTCCTCTGTTTTCTTCAGTAACAATCGTTAAAACTTCTACAGTAAAAAAAGGACCAAACACATCTCCAAAGGCAACTTGTGTCCATGCACTCCATGTGGGGACATGAGTGGAGAAAGGACAGGGGAGGGAAGGGGCTGCCACTGCCGCCGGGTACGAGCGTCCTGCCCAGCACCGAACCAGGAGATGTCAAGGAGGGAACCAGAGCTCGCAAGTAAGTTTGCGCTCTGTTATGTTTTCTAAACAAACATAACAGACCTGTGGAATCGTACGTGTCACAGTCTACAAGAAGTTTGTCTTCTGCCCTTTTGTAAAGCAACCCTCAATGATGCGACTAGGTTCTTTTGCTATATTCATGAAAGAATTTCTTTACCAAAAATTGTTGCTACATTAATGTTCCCAAATTCTGTTATTTCCTTCAACAATTTAGATTACTTCACTTAAGCTCTTCATATTCTTTTCTAATTCCAAATAACAACAGAAAGGTCCAAAATGAGAGTGATATTGGAATTACTTTCTTCAAAGATGTTCCTCCTTCCCTTCCTAATGAAAAGAAACAGATGTTTTATGTCCGTAGCAGGTAAGTTCCACTCCAGAAAAAGCATTCTTTATCCAAAAAAACAAGGTGAAACAGAGAGAGTGTAATATTTTAACGTGACATACAATTTCACTTTACAATTGCATGTCTTTTGGATGGGTTGGGTTTTTTTTTTTGACTTGTCTCTTGCCTGCTTGCTGGGAGGAGGCAGTGCTTGTTGGGTTTGTTTTGGTTTTTACCTAAATGATTGCTCGGGACTCCTCTGCTTTCCTTCCATGATCGCGAGGCACTGGGTACGTGGCGAGGTGATTACTGTATCTCTGCAGTTCAGTATCTGCAGGGTGTCTGAATGCCACTCGAACTACTTAAACCCAGTAAAGAGATTACAGCTCACACTAACTGGATTTTCACAGCTCCGTATCATTCAGTTTGGATTCCTCATGCACAGATTAAGAGAGGCCATTAAAACAATAGTCAGCTGCTCTCAAAGTGCAAGGTGTCTCGGTAAAAAAAAGAACGGCATGTTTACATTCAGAGCGGGTGTGTTTGCACATGCAGGCAAATGAAACACTTTCCAAAAAGAATACTCTGTATTTAAGGAATTATTTGATTTAAAAAACCAAGAAAATGCAAATTATATAGTTATAAAAGGACAATCATGGTGGTTGGCAGTTTTAAGGACCGGATAGTTTTGAAAATTTTAAACAGCTTAAAAGAATGTGTGTCTTTGAAGATACTGCCTTCAAACGCATTCCAAAACCTATTTCTGTAAATATGGAGAAATATAATTCCCTGAACATAGTACACGAATTTAGCAGGGAAGCTAATTGAACAAGCGGCTCTAACTGACAGTCTGAACTACAGAACTTGAACACAAAATTTATATTTTTGCACTGGGTACAAAGAGCACTTAGTGAATAAAAATGAAATGGTTACTCCGTGGGTAAAAACGATTTACTTTCTAGGCTCAATGGTTCTCTGACATCTTCTGCACAGTTGTGCTCCACAGCTTACGCACAGGCACTATCCGCACTGGTTTCTTACAGCACTCTGGTAGCGAAAGGGAAAAAAAAAAAAAAAAAAAAAAATCCTCCCATATGCTGCTGTCTCAATGTCACAGCCCATTAAATAAATGGCCATCCTTTTTAGTCTTAAAAGGGGATTTTTAGCAAACAAAAAGAAAAACAAGGCCAACACAGCTCAGACGACAATAGCAACAAATCTAGGTCAAAGGCAAGTGACCCCAGAGCTACGCCGGGCATATGGACGCCTCCGTCCTTTTCAGGGGGAAACTCTTCCTTTGCTTCCCGCTAGCCTTTGGCTGACTTACTGTAGAGGAAATTGTCCTCATTTGGCCTTTCAGCTGCTTCCTTCTACTTTCCAACACCTGGACATTTTCTGTCAGCAAAGCGAATCAACCCGTTTTTCTAGCATCCTTAAAATGCTCCTACGTACCACCGGCACCCTGTGCCCTGGATATTCTCATCAAGCTTTCTCTTAGCATCTGGATGGGAAGTAGTCCAAACTACTCAATTCCTTTTCCATCAGCAAATAAGAATTCTGAAAGGGCAAGTTATGAAGTCTGTCTGCATACAACAGATCTCAAAGGACCACCATGAGTACAAGGTGACTTCTTCAGTTACCTATATATTTGGATCCTGCCTGCAGTAACACGAGGCATTTATAATCAGCAGGTACCACACTTTAAGCATTTTGCTATATGTAATAGCCGCAAAACCACTCTAGTGCATGATCTCGAGGGTGTTGGTTCATGCTCACCATGAGCCGGCAATGTGCGCTGGCAGCCCAGAGAACCAACCGTATCCTTGGCTGCATCCCCCGCAGCGTGGCCAGCGGGGCGAGGGGGGGATTGTGCCCCTCTGCTGCGCTCTGGGGAGCCCCCCCTGCAGCGCTGCCTCCAGCTCGGGGGGGGCCCAACAGCAGAAGGACACGGAGCTGTTGGAGCGGGGCCAGAGGAGGGCCCGGAGATGCTGCGAGGGCTGAGCCCCTCTGCGGGGAGGACAGGCTGGGAGAGGGGGGGTGTTCAGCCTGGAGAAGAGAAGGCTCCATGTAGACCTTATTGTGGCCTTCCAGTATCTGAAGGGCACATACAAGAAAGCTGGGGGGGACTTTGTACAAGGCCATGTAGTGATAGGACAACCGGTAACGCCTTCAAACTGGAAGAAAGAAGATTTAGAATAGATATTAGGAAGAAATTTTTTTCACTCTGAGGGTGGTGAGCCCCTGGCCCAGGTTGCCCTGAGAAGCTGTGGCTGCCCCATCCCTGGAGGTGTTCAAGGCCGGGTTGGACGGGGCTTGGAGCACCCTGGGCTGGGGGGGAGGTGGCCCTGCCCAGGGCAGGGGGTTGGAACAAGATGATCTTTAAGGTCCCTTCCAACCCAAACCATTCTGTGATTCTATGATCTTCATGATAGCTACATTCAATCAGTTGTAAACCTACAAATAAGGACTAAGTATGTACTACGTACACATTTCTAGATCAGAATCCTATTAAGAGAACTCGTGAGGCAGCATGAGGACCCCCATCCCTGAAAATCGCCAGCATGGGTATGAGAATGAATAGGCTTCCTGACAAATCCATCACCTACTTCCATAGTTTCTGGACAAAAACCACTCTGCCATGTTGTTCCACTCTCAGATGTGCAAGCAAGATCTCAGCCAACATAAACACCAGGTTTTCTTTGCGTCCATGAAGTTTAGCATCACTTTGGAATGTGTGAGGTTCTGAGAAATAAACATTACTAAACATGTCCACTTCATTAAAGGCTTAGAAAAGCTGTAACGTGGTATTGCTGTCCAAACATCATCTTGTAGCACGTAAAAATGCCCCTTCTGCCTATACGGTGAGCAAGACAGCCATCGTTCAAGTACTGAAGACATAATTATAATGGCTAGAAACAGAATGCAGACACTTTTGTGTTTAAGAAGTCTAGTAATCATTTGATGGACAACTTTTCCAAAATGCTACATCATACCTTATACTACCTGAGTGTTCAGACAATTTCTTCTACAGTCTTCACTCACATCCAAGGTCTCACTGTCTTTGCCACAGAGTCCTCCATGAAAGAGCTGGTGTGATGCATTGCTATAACACCAACCACTACTATAGTATTTATCTACATGATTTCACTTCTGCATTTAGAAGAGATTAAAGAGCACCAGGACATCTGTCTGGAAGATCTGTCCCCATTTTCTTTTCCCCTTGAGATTCTCACTGCAGAAGTCCAAACAAAATACGGAAGTTCACGATTTTTTTTAAAAACTGTTCAGAATACTGATCTTTGCTCTACAATAAGCTCTAAAAGCAGCACAGGTCACATCTGCTTTTATTACTGAAGGTCTTAAATGTGGTAAGAAAAACTGTGCCAACACAGGGGAGGGATATAAAATTATCCTTTAGGACAGTATATATATGTAAGATTTGAGGAAGAAGTAATATAAAGACAACAAAATTTGAATTATTCCTTTTCAATGAGATGCCTCAGACTACAATTCTGTCTGGAAGAAAAGTATCAGAAGTACAACCCTTTTACCTTACACTACAGAGGTGATTAATTAAGACCTGCACCTCATGAGGTAGTGTAACAGAAAAGGAGTTCTTCAATACAGGGTTGGAAAACATGAGGAGGGGTAAAGGCAGGGATCTGAAATAATGGTACTCTCTCTTCAAAATTTCCAAAACATATTTAACTTTTATTATAGAATTCTGGCTAAGAAAAAAAAAAGTGCCAAAATAATTTGGTTTTGTTTTTTATAAAGCAATGGAAATATTTTCCCTATAGTCAAAATAACAAAATAATCAACTGCAGAAGGTTTCCCTACTGTAAGTTATGTTGTACTTCACATTTCTATATTTGGAGTCTTTCTGGAATGAACCGAGATAAATGTTTTAAAACAGAATAGTCTGAATCCCACATGCTGGATTTCATTAGCATTTGATCATACTAGAATTCTACTATGCTTCCATTTTAATTATGTTGTCAATTTTTCTTTTCATGAGTGTTTACGATACAAACCAACACAAATAGGAACTAGTGATTGCTCTCACCGGGATACTCTGTTTTGTGGGGAAGCAGCACAGTACATCAGCCTCGTGCTATTTGCTGATCCTTCGCTAGGGAAAGGGTGGAGTATCGACTAAGACACCTCCTGATGACAAAAATAACATGACATTTCGGATTCAGAGTTTATAAATACTAGAAGTTATTCTCACTAACCACAGTAATTAGTCATTACTTACTTAGTAGCGTATCTCCTCCATGCTACAGGAGATACAACTGCCACAGCTCTGCTTCTGTGAGAATGATGCTGAGGAGCAGAAAGCAGCAATACCCTTCAAAACTAAACGCCAAAGAAGTGTCACTCAGTGTGTGCTCCCCAACTAGTTTAGGCAAACCCTTGTGACCAGAATAACTGTGTATCAGGCAAGCATTGCTGGAGAAAAAAAAAAAAAAAAAATAAAGAGAAGAGATAGAAAGGAAGGTAAAGGCAGCAAAAATAAATTAAAAAAAAAATAGAGGAGGCATTTTGTTTTGATTTTGATTCTGGATAAATAACTCTCTTGCCATGACAATACGTCTCAGAGAGCCTTGCAAGCCCACTCCGTGGGAAGTCAAAGCAAGTGGCTGGCAGTCAAAGGTACCCCAGGCTGGACAAAGGGGCTCAACTTGTCATAAAATTTTAGAAGCTTATTAACTGCTATTCTTCAAGAAGCTACCAAAATAAATTACTGTAACTAATAAGTACTATCAGGCATCTTAAAACTTTTTTATAACAACTTCTCAGCAGCAGGACTGTGGCTGTTATAAAGTCCTCATAATTTAGTCCAGACACTGAAAACAAAAACCCTCGGATTAAGGAAAGATTTTTCCCCTCTGAGGAAAGAACAAAGAAAATTCTACTACAAGTACTCAAACTATTTTCCAGCAAAGGACCGTAGTAGTTTGGTTTCAGCATTCAAAATGCATTCCCTAATTTTAAACAGATTTTAAAGAAGTTCTACAATTTTTCTACAAATTACTGTGTTTAATATGGACATATGGCCACAGAGTCTGCTATTCTCAACCAGGGCATTTTCACTAGTGCCCCTGCTCATTCTGCTGCAGGTAAGGGTCTGTCGTAATTGTATTAGAAGCACCTACACCATGATGCTTATAACTCACCAACAAAAATACGATCAAGGTTGAAACACGGCACGCAAGGTTTCAGCCCAGAAGCAATCCTTATTTATTATGTTTTGAATCAAACCTTACAAAAGTATGCTATTTTGTCTTTTGAACTCTTAAGCTGCAAAATAAACACAACGTACTTTCGCTATATTATCCTCCTAAGCCTCTTTAAAATAAGTTCTAAGGAGAATCCAAATAATTAAAAACAACTCATGAATTAGAGAACTGAGAGCAGTGCAAATTAAACAAATGTTGTAGCACCCTGAACATCAGTTTATATTTGCACATTTCTGCTACTTGATAAATGTATTCTGTCATGTAAGATTTTAAAGAAAAGGTCTTAGAGTGACAAAATCAGTCTCAGTGTGACAAAATCCCATTTGTAAGTGAATAGAGATGATTGAACACAAATACCTTAGGCCAACAACTACAGAGATTATGTTTTGGAACCGGCGTGTGCATAATTGGATCAGATAAACACTCACACTTTACAAATTTTGAGAGCCACCCCTTGTCACCATGGACAGTATGGGAAGTGATAAGCTACTGGTCCTTCTTATTGTCTAACCGATTAACATAAACATGTTGCACCCAGAGGAATTGCTCCGGACCTCAATTTGAGCTTGATAATTGCCGAGTGTGTGTTAGACCTGATGAAGGTTTCATGTCCTTAAAAGCAGGACCATTTTTCCCTACTTACACCAGTGAGTCTAAAAGAAATATATTATTTTTCCCAGCCAACTCTGCTTCTCCTATAACCTTAAACTGTCACAGCTAGAGCAGCACAACACTCAGATTAAGTAAGAGTTATGAAAATTTTGTGCAAAACAGCCCAGCATCACCAGTACTATTCAGGCTGAAGTGTCATGTTAAAAAGCATTTGGAAATGATATTAAGCAATGGAAGACCCACTTCCTACCCCTCATTTTTCTCTGCTGACATAACCCCTTTTTTAGGGCCACGCTAGGAGGCAGATGAAGAAAGAGATTCTTTATCTAAAAACAACAGAAAAATACCGATAAAGAACTACAGAAGAACCAATTTTTTTAAGTCCTCTTTATATACAGGAAACCTTTTCTTACGAATGCATTCACCACAATAATCATAGAATAGTTTGGGTTGGAAGGGCCCTTAAAGCCCACCCAGTGCCCCCCCTGCCCTGGGCAGGGACACCTCCCCCCAGCCCAGGGTGCTCCAAGCCCCGTCCAACCCGGCCTTGAACACCTCCAGGGATGGGGCAGCCACAGCTTCTCGGGGCAGCCTGCGCCAGGGGCTCACCGCCCGCACAGCAAAGAATTTCTTCCCAATATCTCACCTAAATCTCCCCTCTTTTAGTTTAAAACTATCACTCCTTGTCCCATGGCTCCCCTCCCTGACCCAGAGTCCCTCCCCAGCTCTCCTGGAGCCCCTTTAGGCACTGGAAGGGGCTCTGAGGTCTCCCCGGAGCCTTCTCTTCTCCAGGCTGAACACCCCCACCTCTCCCAGCCTGTCCTCCCCGCAGAGGGGCTCCAACCCTCACAGCATCTTTGTGGCCCTCCTCAAAAATAAGAAACAGCAGTTACAGATTTCGTGCATGTTAGAACTATTTTCTAGTAACCAAACTGTAAGAATATATACTCATTTCATACAGTTGGAAAAAAACAGAAAATTATTCTCGGGGTCCGAAAGCGCACGGAGCAGGTGAAGCCCTCGCAGCCAGTAACTGAGCTGCAGACCACAGAGGCAGCACCTGCAGACACCCCGTCTGCACAACGCGGAGGCGAGACGGACTGCCCCAGCCCTGCTTTGCAGGAGAGGCTTACCACAAGCAGGCAGGAGGAGGTCCTGGTTACCTTTACTGAACATGCACATCACAAGCTCCTCCTTTCCTGCTGGCCCCGAGACTTTACCCCACGCAGGAGCAAAAGCAGCTTTAGGTTTCTTTAAGCCACGCAGTGCTGCTGGAGCTGGAAGTCAGCGGCCGTAGCCTGCTGGATCGCGGCGCCTGCTGGGCACCTACTTGGATGGAGCCACCACCACGTCCTTCCCTGCAGCGTGCTGACGAAGGGGCAGCGCCAATTACAGAATCCCAGAGTGGTGAGGGCTGGAAGAGCCCTCTGGAGCTCCCCCAGTCCAACCCCCTGCCACAGCAGGGTCACCTACAGCAGGTTGCACAGGACGGCGTCAATTAGCTCTTAAGTATGCATTAGTTACAAAGGACAGGAGATTTGCTGCAACACGACATGATTATAAAATTAGGATTACAGACTATTTTCAGTCAAAATGCTGATGAACGTTCACGCAACGGGAATTTGTTACGCAGGTGCAATAGTGTCTTTTGGAAGTCGAGTATCTTGGCTGTAGGAAATGTGATTAAACAATAACACGAATTAACTTCTTGCTAAATCATAACTGTTTGATGTGTCCTACCAGTGAACTACTTTAAATGTACTACTGTAACTCCAAGGATCCAAGATTTTTCCCCTTTTTTCCTAATTAAGGGAAGGGGCCAACCCTCTGATTTCAGGCTGGAAGAAGTTTGGTTTACGATAGAAGTGCTTCAAAACAAAAATATATCCCTGGAAGAATGAAATATTCCTTAGATATGAATAACCAATCGTGCTTTACTCTAAAGTAGTATGTTATCAATTAAATGTAGTACCTTACCTATTTTTGTCAAAAAGATGAGGTTTATACTGCAAAGATTACCCTCAAAATTCCCAACTTTCTCAGCAAAGTCTTAAACTCAAGAGTCTATGTTGATATGCACAGAGCTATTAAAAAATTTAGTGTGTTGGGCCCTCCTGTTAAGTCAGCATTTAATTCACAGGTGGTAGCCCATTCCATCGTTATGGGCCCATAATAAACCGTCATTAAAACCAAGTAGAATGAAACCGAAAAGCTATTCACGTGATCTGTCAAAGCAAAATTTCTCAGAATAAACAATTTTAAGATATATTTACGTGTTTATTAAGAGCCGAGCATTTCACAGCTCTTCAGCGTAACGCACCACCAAGACGTGCTAGAGGTATCTTTCCTTCCAATCAAACATTTACCCTTCGCCACTGGTGAAAGGCAACAAGATCTCTTTACAACGCCTCGTCTTTTTCAATAAATTTTGCATGAAAACATGTTACCCAAGCACAAAGTTGCCTGCTGTCACACTGGAAGTATGATAAATGTTTAATGAAAACAACACCACACAGCTTGGTGTCAGACAACAGCTATCACACAGGCCTGCTTTGATCTGAACAGACACTTAAAAGGAGTTCTGAGCGCGCTTTGCACCACAGAACTCTATAACCTATATGCAAATAGGAGAAAATTACCATAAATGACTTTCTACTGCCGAGTGTGGAAAGAGGTGAGGGAAAAAAAAAAAAAAAAAAAAGATATGACAAGCTCCAGGAGCGTCTGACTGCTGTCAAACTCTGAGAAGTCCAATATTCCCAATTTACTTCTAATGTCTTCTGCCAAGCGCTGAAAAGCTCATCAACAGGCATTTATCGCCCGAGTGCCGTCCGCAGAACCTGCTGGGACGCTGCCAGGGCCGAGCACAGGATATAAAACGGCGGCAAGTGCTTTGGTTCCGCGCCACTGAAAAAGGTCCCCCAGACAGAGGGACCTCAGCAACCGTTTACAGACCTAATAGACCAGATTAAAAGGAAAAACGAAGACTGTATTTGAAAAAAAATAAAAACAAAAACAAAAACAACAACTCTTCAGCTCCGTAATATGTCAAAGTATTTAAGAAGCTGTGGACCCATTAATGCAAAAAAAAAAAAAAAAGTATCAACAGCCTTATTAAGTATCAGAAATTAAAATGGTGGTCAGGTTTGATTAATGGCACAACACTTCTTTTCTCATAACAACCGAGAAGCTGCTCTTAATTTATTCCATTAAAAATTGTCAAAAACACTTTAAAAAGTAATCCAAAATTCCGCTACTAAGAAAGCTAGGGTGAAAGCCATAAATCTAGTAAAAGTTATTTAAAGCTAACAAGTTTTTAGTAGGTTTTTTCCCTCCAATTCAACAATGAACAATGATCCTTATGAAAATCACATCTGAGAAGGCCAGAACTTGCACATTTTCAAGCTAATCAGGACTTTAAACATCAAAATTCAACAGCACACCCATACAGGTCAATGCAAACACGCATGCAAGTTGTTTTAAAACAAGTGAATAAAAAAAAAGGATAAATAAAAGATGAATGTAATGCTTTGATAGCAAAAAAAAAAAAAATAGTGGAAAAATATTGAAGTGGCATAATTGTGTGTTTAAGTAAATCAGTACTATAAAACACTTCACTTTTGAAGACGTGGACATCTGACGATTACTAGTAGACAAAAGCTGCTGCTCTAAATGCGGGATTTGGGAGTGGAAAGATGATCTCTATCAGTGACGGAGCTTTGCCAGCAGCCTGCAAGCCGTGACCTGCAGTCATCAGGTCCACCTTGTGGAAGGGGACAGAAGCATGTGGCCCAAGGAGCAGGCAGCACACCCCGTCCACGGCCGAGAGCCACCAGACCCAGCCTCCCCCGCCCCCAGTGACACGGCCAGTCCAGCAAAGCCTGGAGGCACCCGGTGACAAGTTCCACACGGCACTCTCATCTACTCCTCAAGTCACGATTTAACAGAACTGCGTACCGGTATTTTTAGAAACACTAAAAATATCTGTATTTCCCAGATGTAATAGCACCTTAGAAAAACACACGTTAGGAACACTTAATTGCCGTTGATACCTTTAAAGTACTGCAGAAATGATCTCGTTGCATCTCTAAGAGCAAACTGCAGTGGTAGTACGCCTGTCAAATAAGCCGCCTTGCAACACTTAGGAAAAACACCTCAAAATCTATAGTTCATTTTTAAAAGGTCACTAATGTCCAAGACTCGGGATATAGTCCAGCTAACACGATATTAGCAATTCATATACCATACAGGAAAGAACAAAGCTTTCAAACTGGTCTGCTGTATTAAGCTTTGAAGCCAAAGAAACATGGGAGGGGAAGAAGGGTTGCTCTATTTCATTACAAGGAAATAATTGCTGCTTTCCAGTGAACGTGATATATCACTTCTTTAAACAAGTCACAAATGAAGGAAAAAGAAGGAAACAAAATAAGTGTTGGGTGCTGGAAGTCTAAAAGACAGTGATAAAGAAGTATCCTATAGGTGCTGTAGGTGTATAAAATAAAAATTACGTTGTGGGACTGGCTGGAAGCCCGCTTTAGTCTTATCTACCGGGACGCCAGAATAAACAACGTACATATACAGCACGTTTGCATGTCGGAAAAAGCACGCTAGGGTTGTTTCGTCTCAGGGGGGCAATGGTACGTGAGCCTAAGGCACCTGGAGGCCTCCCCAGAAAGGAACCGAAGAACTGAAGCTTGAACCTCTTCCAACCACAGTCTTGATGTAGAGCTCAAGTAATACTCATGCTGTTGGAACAGGAGAAAGCTGTTTTGCTTACCTGTAGCTTGTCTTTTCCAAATATAGTACTTTCAATAAATTAGCATTTGATGGATAATGCAGGCTGTATCTAGCACCTTGTTTTCCTATTTTGTTGGGACAGAGTTTTTTTTCAATGGGAAGAAAGGATTCTGTAATAACAAGCCCACTGTCATTAGTTCAAATCTTATTTTTAAGCATATGTTTCTCCCTAGAAATTAGTGCAATCAGCTTTACCAAACAACCAACAAGATTTTTTTTGGTGGTTTTTTTGGTTTTTTTTTTTTAAAGTCAGATTGATAGGACAAAGTACATCATTATACTTCCAGGAGGACTATCACTAATTCTCCCATAATCAATCAAAACCACACAGCAAGGGCTTATCGTGAGAACTTCAACTCCCTTCTTGATAAGCCGTTGGAAATTAAACCTAACCTGTCCCGTTCCTTTGACGCAGAGACAAGGCTCTTCCCCCTTTGTATTCAGTGACCTTTTCTGATCAATGCTACCCATTTTTTTTGGTTTAGCCCAGAGTGCATACTCTTACATACATTCATTTTTGCAAGGGCAAAAAATGAAAGCAAGAGAAGAAAAACAGGAAATGGGACAGCCAAAGGTAGGACCTGATAAACTACTTTGGTGGAACAAAGAACACTGAAGTTTTGCTTTTTTCAAATAAACAAAAATTTAATAAAAGAAAATCACTGGACTAAAACTTATTGGTAAGAACCAGACACCAGATGTCGACCACGCATTATAAAATTTTGCAGAGTTAACAGAAAATGATAACGCATCACAAAACGTATACTGGTCCTTATTTTATCAATTCCATTTTATTTATAACACTTCATAACATATCAGTAGATATTGTGCGTCCTGTAAAAATTACAAAGGTGTGGTAACACCTCGAGACAGCACTTGTCAGTTAAACTTTCATGAGAAGAGGAAAGCCAGCCACGTGTGCGTTAATTACAAAGTGCGACTGGGAGAGTTCTAGCACGCAGTAATGGTCCAAAGCAATAACGCGCACAACATCACTACTGCAGTCACGGGCCATAACTAGAGAACAATATTGTTATTACAAACAGAGAAATATGATTTGAAACTTGGCCTGGGAGACTGGATGAAAAGAAAAGGCTGCAAGGCCAAGCAAGTGCTTTTACTTTGGAAACGCTGGCAACAGTTTTTCAGAAAAAGCCATACCATTTATTGACTTTTTTTTAATATATATATCCTTCCAAGCAATAAAGCTCTTTCTCCCATGCACTGCAACAGAAATTCAAAACAAACAAAAAAAAAAAAAAAAAAAGAGGGAACACAGTTGGAAGAACTGTTATGGCATTAGGAGACCAAAGCAGCAAAAGCAAACTGGTTAGTTCAGATTCCTTGCAAAACCGAAGGAAAATAAGTAGCACTGCCATAGTCGAATACGAACTAGTTAAGAACGTTTCCTGCTACCTGCTTGTCATCAGCTTTATTTTGCAAAGGAGTTTTCACTGGAAATGAAATAATCCCAGTAATCTGAAAGATGGATCATTTTTTTTATTTATGAATATTTAGGGTGTGCTGCTGGGACTCTTCCTGAGTTTGCGTGGCTTTACCTTTTCAGTGAGTACAAAACCATTTCAAAGCTTGTTAGGCTGCTCTTAATGGCCGTTTTTTTTCACCAAGTACTGTCAGATGCTGTAAATGAGCTTCCCAACCCAAATTCAAAGCAGCTGTTACCACAATCTCTCTCCATCATGGCTGAACAAACAGTATATCCCTTAAAACATTTCAGATTGTACGAACAGAAGAGTTCAGCCGGTTTGCTATGACTGTGACAGCCTGTCTCCACGAAACAGCTGACACTTCTCCAACGTTAAAGAAGCTCAGCCCTCAGCCTTAAAGAATCTTCACTGAAATGGAAAATGCCAAAGGACGACAGCTGGATTACTATGGCAGATTTTTTTTACTTTCCAAATCACTCAAGATGTTCATTGTGAAGACAAGATCAACTTTGAAAGAACCTAAAGCTGCCCTGATTTGAAAACCAAACACCAGCCTTTCACTCCTCACATCTACCAGCGTACACAATCCAAGTGCAGAAAAGAAAATTATCATTGGAGTTTATATGAGCCACAAACAAAACCATTTGCCCCTTAATTAGTGCAAAAATTGCATTTTGATTCTCCACTTCAGAGGAACAGTCAAGTCCCAAATAGATGACTGCTTATATCAGATAACCCGCAGCGCTCACAAACTGAAACACCTTCTTTTATGTGACATTAAACTATAAAGTGAACCTGCACTCCATAATTTATATTCCGTCTTCTCACAATCTGGCATTAGGATGATCTTCATTATAGCTTTAAAGCAGCTATTTTCAATAAATACATTGCAAACATATAAACTGAAAACTAGATCTGGCCCTTGATGTGTCTTGGAGTACCTGTAAGGATCTCTTCCAAATACAGAGGTCAGAGGACTGTTTCTCCCTCTCCGGCCCCGCTGCTGTTGGAGCTTCTAGAAAGGCTCTGTAGAATAATCTTACCTTCAGTGCTGATCTATACACTAGATCTAGAAATTCATTCATGTGGAGAGTCATCTACAACAGTATTTCACATCCAAATCTACACTTGACAGTCATTTTTTGTGCCCACTCACACGTTCTTCCTCATACTTCAGAGAAAAACAAAAAAACAAAAAAAACGTGAAGGACAAGTTGAAAAAACCAGCACCGTCATTGTGCTAGCTTACAGCAGAATATGCCAGGAGGAAAAAGAAAAGACTTCTTTTTTTTTTCTCCTGTCCAAACCAAATGCAAGTTAAAACAAGAAAAAAACACACATTCTGAGGAGGCATCACCTATCTCTGTTTACTGTCTCTCCAACGAAGACGGCTGACGGAGCAAATGGTTTTAGTGCTTCCTGGTCTACTCCAGCACTAAATGAATCGGGTGAGCAGTGGAGTTCCAGCCAAGGCAGCGGACTCTCGTGCTGCAGCGGACAGGCACCAGTCCCAGAAGCTGCTAAGACGCTCGGCTGCAGAGGCAAGCTATAATAAGAGTTATAATTCTAACCATACCCACAAAAGGACACCCGACACCACTACAAGACAAAAATCCTAAATTATAACATATACCCTCAAAAATATCAGCAAAACCAACTTGCTACCTTCTGCTGACCACGGCCAACTACAAAAGGCCTTAGAGTTACTGGAAAACAAAAAAAATTCTGTCTTGGCGCTTTCCTCAGGAACGAGCATCAGGACAGAACAAACGAACCACCGAACCTCCCTGCTGCTGCAGAAAACAAAGAAAAAAAAAATGCCAGAAGCCAACAGACTTACACAGGGAAAGGGTTCACTCAGTTTGCGTGGTGCCATCCTCCTTCCTACACATCTACGAACGAAGGACAGGAGAGCTTCCTTGGCCAAGGAGAGCCCCTCTTTCCCATACTTTTCACCCAAAAAGAAAAGAAATAAATAAACGATCCAGAGGAAGAAAGCCGAGAGCTTGGGAGGCTTGAGGAAGCCTCATACGAAAACACAACTTGTAAAACACCTTACTTGTCCTCATGCTCCTGGAGCACACACAAGGCAAAGAGAAAAGACACTGACTGTTCCCACACACACGCACTGAAGGAAAAGTGCAAGTTCCTAATTCACTCTCACTGGGGTCTATGACTGCCTATTCCATTGACAAATAACTGTGCGGGAATTGCAAATAGCAATTGCATCAAAGAGCTCTGTCTTCTCTGTGTCTTCAAATATGTTGCTTTGCAAAGCCTTTAACAAACAATAACGCAATGCTGATACAAGCCTCAATCTTTGGAACGACAAATAATGTGAAGGGGAAGAGCTTCTCAGATCCATATTCTCTGCACAGATATACTTTGATCACTATTTGATTAAACTGAAAAACATGTCGTCCCCCCTCAGAAAAGTTTATGAAGCACAGATTATATCAGCATCATGCTAGGTACAATTCATTTTGTAGTCTAATAATGCTCCAAGGAAGAAATCCCTGTACAAAGCCTACCAGTCAGTACCTGAGCTCAGAGGAAAATGGACTGATGTCATAAAATGTTTCTATGATCAATTTGTACTCTTTGTCCTACCTACCTTGGAAATGACCCAAACAGGGCATTTTGTTTTCAAATTTAGCATAAGCAGCTTTGTAAGTTATCAAAATATAAAGGTAAATTGCTTGCTTCCAAAAAAATTCTGGGCACTTCTGTGTTCTTCCTACAGCTCTCATATTGATCCTTGTTATAAAAGGACAAAGTCAGGCAGTATGCTTACAGAGCACTGTGTATACTCCAACACGATTTAAGATGTGCTTCTACACAAAGTCCAGAAAACCTCTCACGCACCAAATGTTATGTGCTCGTATGGATGGATCCTTTCCCTACTTTTCTACTTCAATTTAAGAAAAAACAAAACAAAACAAAACAATTTTGGCTGGTCTCCTGGTTTGAGCGACATGGGACTAATTTCTCTAATGTTTGGGAAGACTGCACTTTTAGAAGACTCGAGTGTCTGAATTTGTGACAATATTTCCTTTACAGCCAGCTATGGGCTGTGGGTTTCAAGGTCTCAGTGTTTCCGAGCTCCCCAGGTGCGGGGATGAGGAGGAGCGAGACCCGGGCACTTGACCCACACTGCCCAACAGGGTTAGTTCATACCATGAACGGCACATTCAGCATAAATTAGAAAGTTTGCTGAGAAGTTCACTCTCTCTCCCTTGATGGCTGCCATCCTGAGAACTCCTTGCCCCGGTGCCGGAGCCCTGAGCCCTTCCCTTCCTCCCGACGCCGCAGCGCTCGCAGTGTCCCACATGTGCTGTCACCGCTGGGAGCGCACAGCTTCTACGGACAGAATGGGCTGAGGGTAGTCCTTGTGTATTCTGTATCGATGTCGGGATCAATATTGGTTCTTTAGTGCTATTAATGTTAATTATCTAATCTTACTCTATTAAATCTGTTCACACTTCAACTCCCGGGTTTCCTTGTTTTTTCCCCAATTCCCTTTCCCGGGTGGAGAGGGGTCATCGGGTGAGAGAATAATTGTCTAAACAACAACAAATTGTTAGGGGTTTCTCAAACGGTAACAGCTGGAACATCCAGGCTTCTCGTCAAGTCTTCTAGAAGTATCAAAATAGATTTGAAGTTCAGGTAAATGCGTAAAAGGTATCTTGTTTATGACATATCAGACATACTGCAAACCTTTCAGGGGTTCCGTTTACATCGAATGCTGCTGATTGCTGGAAACCCCCACAACAAGAAGAGACAAATACCCCACATGGTTTAGTAAAATGAGGAAAGTATCCCTTAAAATGAGCAGAAGATGCCACTCTTGAAGTTCCCAGCAGTCTAAGTAATGTACTGCAAATAAAAAAAACACATGCAAATAGATAATTCTGAATATTTCCATAATCAGTGCTATAACAATGGACAAGTGGGTAATGATATCCAAGAGACTAAATAAGTAATATCATCAAGCTGTAAAACCAGGGAGGTAACTGTGAGACACCTCCACGAAAGTGGGCAGAGGATGCTACTCCAGAAATTCCCATTTAGCCTTTCAGTGGGAATCCACCAAAGGGAAATTCATGAAGTGACACACCGGTACCTTCCTTTTCAAACCCAATCGCATAAGCAGGGATAAAATAAACATCACAGTAAAGGCTGCAGGAGATGAAGGTGTGTAAAGCAGAGGTAATTACAGAAATTGCCTTTTCTGAAATCTGTAAAAACAAGATCAACAATCCAAGTCATTTCAAGCAGAGATTAGGTTGAGAGCGGGCTTTGAAAGGCATTCCGTCATTCATTCATCATTCCACAGCACGTGCTTCTGCTGAAACCGTACTTTGAGCCACAACTGAAGCCCAACAGGAACTTCTGACAACGTAGAAGGGGGGGTGTGAACAGTGAAAACCATCTTTTTGTAGGAAATAATCTTTGTACTTTCCAACACTCCTCATTTTTTTCCTTAAAAATTGTAGTTATTATGTATTGGAAAAATATTTATATTAATGAATTGAAAGAAGTTACCTAGCATATTGGCAAATCGAGGGGGGAAAAAAAGAATTGAAAATTAAACCATCATTTAGTTTGAAATGTTGTCACATTCCAGAATTTTAAAATACTAGAATCCCACTATTCACAGATATTTAAAATTTCCACTTAGTTTATATAAAATATCAGGTACTATAAAGCAAACTGATTACAAAAAAGTAAAACAACACTGAATTGTTCCCTGTTTTCATTACAGTTATATGGTTTGTCATTTCACTTACCCATGCTTCGTGGCACATATCTCCTTCTCTTTTCCTTTGCTCTTCTCTTTTATTTTTTCTTTCTCTTTGCCTTTACGCCGCTCTCTTTCACGAGACCCGCTATGAGTTCTCCTATGACTGGATCTTTCACTACTTCGACTATAAGAACGTTGACGAGGTCTTGATCGTGATCTACACAAAATCCATAGTATTACAATTTAGCAGTCATACATTTTTCACTGTCACGGCATTTGCTATATAGTCCAACTATTACAAACACATTTGCAAACCATTTAGTAATTTAATGCTTTTAAACACAAAACTGCTGATTTATCAAAAGAAAAGTGAAAAAGAAAGCAGTGCTTCTCCTCCGAAGGAGGAATGCAAAATAAATTAAACCACATTACGTAGTATTCACCCATTAACAAAGTGATCTGGTATTACCAAAGTGATCTTTGGAGCTATTAGAGAAGGAAAGGAAGGATTTATTTTTTTTTTTCCTCGAACATTAAAAACTTTAAGTTCTTACGTTCTGATCAATTCAGCTTGGCAAACAACCAAAGAATTTACAGCTGCTAGGAAGTGTTTGTATTTACACATTAAATACATTACTAATACTGAAGTTCCAGCCAAAGCCAGGAAAACCCCAGGTGCCATGTCCAAACCCCTCTCTTCAGCCTGCAGAGCTGACACTTGCACACAGCTTCTTAATAGGGAATTCAGATTTGAAACACACTTTGCAGAAAAACTATAAATAGGCCAACCCTACAGGCCCAACAATGCCAGAACCTGCATACAGGTGCAAGGGTTTGTGCACATACTTGGTTCCTGATTACAAGTTCCTACGTGGCTACAGGATGCTCTGTTCTCAATCATGTTATCCATTCCTCTAATAAATGTATGTAGTTACTGATACACTTGAATGAAAAAAAATCAAGAAGTAGTACAACATGACCGTTTCCGTATGTATCCAAACAACATTTTCATTATCCCCGAATTTCTTTTAGATGACTTTCTAAATTTTAATTTATGTTATGGACCAATACATCTTTGCTATGCTACAGGAGTAGCTGTAGACAATGCATATTTAGGAAAAGAGCAGTTCAAGTTTGCATTAGTTTCTATTACAACGTACATCTTCATAAAAGTTCTGATGGCATCTCATTGAGCAGTTTCATTAAGTACTGAGACGGATGGGGGCAGGGAAGGGCTTTTTTTTTTTTTTAAACGGTATTAAAAAAAAATATGTATTTAGCACTTCTTGGAGTGCAAAACTCCAAAGGCCTTTAAAAGCAAACCCACATACAAAAGATCACCAACAACTGTTTAATAAAGCTCAACAATAGAATAAGCAAAAGAAAATACTCCATCCAGATGATGCTCTAAATTACATTTAGGAAGAATGTTGTTAGCGACTCTGGAATTTGCCCAGCATCCCCGGGTTAACACACCTATTTTTGCCACTGAGCCTTTCAGAGCAGCCCCAGGGGTCAGAACCTCAGCTTTACGTTTCATTCAGCAGATGGCATCTCTTGCAACACAATATCTCCTGTTATCGGTCACACTATTAGCACTAATACAATAGATCAAATTACCGCTTAAGTGGCGTATTATGAACTATAGAGCATTTTCTGTCTCAAAATGGATTTTTATTATGTCATCACAAATTAGAAAGCACCCACGTGTTCTTTAGTCCTCAGGTAGAAGAAGTTTTGATCTAAAAGAGTATTCTGGATATTAGATCCAATTTTTGGCACAAAGACACTGGTTTTAGAGGCATCATGATGAGGCAGGCACAGATTTACAGCCCACTGCCCTACGGATATTCACTATCCCACGGCAACCATGACTTCTGAGAACTCTGCGGGTAAGATGCAGAATCAGAAAGAGTAAAAAAACCAAACCAAAACCAACACAAAGCAAACAAAAGCGCCCTGTAGCAACACAAATCACCTTCATTTGATGCAAGGCCTCTCCTTATTTAAGGGTGTAGTCCTTTAAACAGAAATAACTGAGGAACCTAAAGTATTTCTTGCTAGAGAGCTTCCTTTCTCAGCTCAAATTTGAACTTGATTTCACATCTACCTTTCGGCAGGAGTAAGTAACAGCAAATTCAGTTCAGAATAGCTGGATGCTCAAATCCTAGATTTCTGTTTGTCACATGTCAGGGCAGGTAGAATTTATATACAGAAAACCAGCTTTTAAAAATTAAAAGTAGACTTGTTGCATCAAATTTGTAATAATGTACTTAAAACAGCACTGACAAACTGATACACATTTTCTTTACAGAAGCTGTCACTGTTCTTTCATTTGCAATCTTTTGCACCCCTACAACTCATTAGCCTAGAGTGATCCCTAATCATCGTTTATCCTTTGGGTTTTACAGTTGTAGAAAATAACTGATACAGCTTGTGTTCCCTGTCCCAGTCAGGCAGGTGAGGCAGGCAGATGACAATCAACGGGATATTACAGTGAAGATCTGAACAAAAATGTTAAGTTCTACTCCACAGAAGCCATCTCCGCAGGACACATTAGTCAGTCAATCCTTCAATTATCGGAGCAGTTGAGCCGGGCTGTAGATCAGCCCCGAGCACAGATGCAGACAATCCAGAATTGGCTTCATGCAGAGACAGCTGCAGTTTGGCCAGACTTGTTAGCTCCGATAACAAGTCAGCGCACGCGGAAGGGTCTTCAGGGCAGCTCCGGTGTCACATCCGGCTGCCTCCGTGCCTGCAGACCCCCAGCCCAACCCCAACTGACCGCCGTGCCCTATTTTAGGGGATCTACCAAGGGAAGAGCGTGGAAAAAAGAGCGTAGAAAAAGTTGCAAAGTGGATCTAGCGTATTTTGCTGCACCTGAATCACCTTGCAGGGTCTCTCCCATACGTTTGTTCTCCAGTAGCGAAGACGGACACGGGGTTTATTTGCTCGGTACAGGACAGGAGTGCTGAGGGATGCAGATCAGCACATCCTAACACAGCCTGCTGATGTAGCACCAGGTAAACACCAGCCACCCTGACCTGTGATGCATCCGCACAGAGACATAGCCTGACCCCCTCCAAAGATGAGTTTTCCTGGGTTTTCCATCATTGTACAAAGTTCATTTGCAAATATTTAAGTTTTCATTATTTTCCCTTAATGCTGCAGAGCTACAGCCCTCACAATTAAAATTAACTCTGCCCGAGTTCATTGTATTTATTTATATTGATTACAAACAGTATTTCTAAAGCAACACAGCTCCAGAAATACGGAAAGATGTACTAACCCCAGTGATGAATAGGGGTGAAGTAAATAGGGAAAACTGAGGCAAAGAAAAAAAGCAAGCCTAGCATTAATGCTCCCTTCAATTCCTGAACACTAGTGCAGTGAAACTGAGATTCTGTTAATCATTTTTAAACTGGGGTAACTACTGTGTTTCCAATGTTGTACACAGCAACGAATATTTTTGAAAAAGTTTATCCTGTATTAACCTTTCTCCTTTGCAACCCATCCAGTCATAGTAACAGAGGACTATTAGAAAACCCACTAGGTGATCGCAATGCACAGATTTTGTAACAAGTTTATGCTGAATCTCAACACTTGTTTAAGTCTTCTCCTAATCTGAAAAAAATCTTGGGGACTTCCCACACAAGTAGAGGCATGAAAATTTTAAAATATATTTGCTTAACTAAATAATGCCTTCATAGATTATGAGTTAAGATGCATTATGTAGTATTACCACATTTTGATGAAACAAAGGAAGCACAGAGACTAAATACTTTAAGATAACAGACCTAAGATGGCAAAAATAACAAACTTTGCGGTATAATTCTCTAGAACAATTTCATCTTACATGATAAAATAAGTTCTGCCAGCAATACTTCTAAAACTGAAGCGGAATTAACAGGAAGCCAGCAATAAACCATACAAGAACTACTGAGCTTAAGCAGGTAAGACCACAATCTTCTTGATCTCTGCTAGTGCATGCACTCCAGAGAGCTCGCAGCTTCTGTGAAGTGCCATAGGAAATGATGATTAGCTATGATTGAAGCAAAATCCACAATTATATGGATATACTGAAGCCCCTCTGCGGGGAGGACAGGCTGGGAGAGGTGGGGGTGTTCAGCCTGGAGAAGAGAAGGTCTCCACAGAGACCTCAGAGCCCCTTCCAGTGCCTAAAGGGGCTCCAGGAGAGCTGGGGAGGGACTCTGGGTCAGGGAGGGGAGCCATGGGACGAGGGGGAACGGTTTGACACTGAAAGAGGGGAGATTGAGATGAGATATGAGGAAGAAATTCTTTGCTGTGTGGGTGGTGAGCCACTGGCCCAGGCTGCCCCGAGAAGCTGTGGCTGCCCCATCCCTGGAGGTGTTCAAGGCCGGGTTGGACGGGGCTGGGAGCACCCTGGGCTGGGGGGAGGTGTCCCTGCCCAGGGCAGGGGGGTAGCACTCCATGATGTTCAAGGTCCCTTTCAACCTAAACCATTCTGTAATTCTATGATACTGAGTGAACATCACAGTATCGTCAGGGTTGGAAGGGCCCTCTGGAGCTCCCCCAGTCCAACCCCCTGCCACAGCAGGGGCACCTCCAGCAGTGGCACAGGACGGCGTCCAGGCGGGTTTGGGATGGCTCCAGAGTGGGAGACTCCCCCACCTCTCTGGGCAGCTGTGCCACTGCTCTGCCACCCGCACAGGGAAGAAGTCCCTCCTCATGTTAAAATGGAACTTCCTGTGCTCCAGTTTGTGCCCGTTCCCTCTGGTCCTATCACTGGGCACACTCCCAGAACGCATGAACCCACACCTCCTTAGGCCAGGAAAATCAGGACTCTGCACTGCAAGTCTCCCAGGGACAAGTGGGAATTGCAAAACACTTCAGAAAATAAAAAAGCAATGTTAAAAAAAAAAGCCTACAAACAGCTTTTCCCTGCATTCATCAAAAAAAACCAAAATATGAGCTAAGGCTTCTTTCTCCCCAAACTGAAAAGCTTAAGGAAGGGACTGACCAAAAGAATAAGCAAAGAACAGACTCACTTTACCTTTTAAAAAAGGCAGAAGATGTAACCTTGAGGAACAAAAGTCAAGCATTTTAAATGCGAGAACAAAAATGAGATTATAGATTCAATAAAGTTAAGAAAACTGAAATAACTGAAGCTAAAGAGATTAGATTCACAGCAAGAAGGAAGTGAAAGGTATGCAACACCATATACTGGGAGGCCAAAAATATACATTCAGAAAGCAAAGAAATTATACAAAAACATTGAAAAAATACAAATAAGGAAAAGCAGAGTTTCCCACAAAATATGCAAACGGATGTGCTGCGTTTATATGCAGACAGATGTTACTGCTCTTCCTGGGATTTTATTTATTGGTAAATACTCCCAAAACAAACTGCCACATACATTTTCCCCCTTACATACAACTCTTCTAAGACCTCAACATTGAAAACCTGCGTAACTTCCTCCAGCTCTGAGGGAAGCTCCAACCTCTCTTACACCCCAGGCTAACTAAACCCACCTGTTACTACAATTCAGGACTAATTCTGCAACACCAAACACAATTTTCAATGACGCAGGTGACAAGAGGAGCCTTCAATGAAGGAGCCATGATTCCCCATTTAGCTTGGTCTTGTCTGAACCCCCGGGCAAGAGTGACTGCATGAACAGAGACCGTCCTGCAGACAACAGGACAGAATTCAGACAGTATTTAAAAGCAAGTCTGGAATGTTGTAAGCTTCAAGTCTTTGACTTTGCAATCCAAATTGCTTTCTCTACTTAATTTCTATGCTCTTTCTTCAGCCTCTTTTCCTTTTAAAGAAAGGGGTAACCTCCAATCTCCAACCTCCGCTTTTCTGTGGCAACTGCCGAATTTGAACAATGAAATCTCAGAAATTTAGATCATGCTTTGACAGCTTCAGGGAAGGCTACTGACCTTTCTCTAGTACACGAAGGCTGCAGGTAATTAAAAAATTAAGATCAACAAGAAAAATGATGCTTCGTATTGCCCAAAACGCATTCAGTATTTCGCAGAGCCACCCACCAGCAGCACGGGCTGGGTTCCGGGGTGAGCCAGGGCTACCCTCAGACCAGGGGACCGTTATCAGCATCCTCTCAGCGCCAGGCTTCAGCGCACAGAAAAGCTGCGCTTAATGCCACAGAACTTCATTTTACAGTATGCTATTGTTTTACTAAGATAGCTGTCTTTTTTTCTTTGCCTGTAAGCCCAAAATCTTAAAATATTTGTTTTAAGAACACTTCATGCAAGCTTCCATAAGGTCTATATTAAATCCAAAATGCGCAATAGGCTCTTGACAGTGGAAGATAATTTCATAAAGTGAAAATTAAAGTATAATAAATTTGCTACTCAGTGTATGACAAGCTGCAGTACATTTCCATTTGTAGCATGAACGAATTCACCTGTAGGTTACCATGAATAACTATTAAAATAATCTTGCGATATATACAGAACGGGAAATAAAGACATAACTTTATGAAATGGAGCTACAAGAAGTCGTCTGTGCCAAGAATTCATCAGTAAACAAGAACAGAAGTCCACAGATCAAGCAGAGAATAAAGATTTTCTATTTTATTACTGTTGAAAAATAAACCCAATCCCGATTATTCATATTAGAGCAAGTCCCAAAGTGTTCAAATTCTAGAACTACTGGAGAAAAAAATGAGCAGAAAAAAAAAAAATCAGGCTGGAGAGTAGACTGCCAGCATGCACACCCCCTTCCCCCCAACCCAACACACACAAAACACCCACCCACCATGCCAAAGGTTAAGTCATTTAGTCAAGTTCAAAGATCTTCAAAGAGTTCTTAGATCCAGATAAGCCCATATGTTACCAAAATTCTGTGAAAAGCTATTACTTTCCAATCTGCTTTTCATGTCTAAGTTACAGAACACACAGATGCTTGGCACCACTCAGTATCCCTAAATTCTCACACCAGATAATCAAGGCTCACCAATAACTTTCCTATCTAAAATCCTAAGAAATGTCTTTATTCCATCAACACTTAGTCCACTTGTAAAAATTGAAAGTATCCATAAAAGCCCATTCAGTTACTGCACAATAAGTGTTAATTTGCTAATTTCTTCACAGGTAATCAATTAAAATGTAAAATATTGGATAAAATTAGTTGCACTAAATTTAACAGCTGCTCCATAAGCATAATTAGTTTCACAAGGGCCATATGTATTCTGAACAGAGACAGAGTTGAAACAAATAAGCAGATTTTAAAACAAGTTTGAGGAAATCTGCATTTAATTAGCAGGTGGGCACTACAACTGCATAATGTTTTTATACATTTATATTTATGAAGTGACAGAAGATCTAAAGGCTTTTTAAAATGGCGTTTATTGTTTGAATGGGAACTGTTTTGCTGCATGCTAAAGTGATTTAAATCCTTATAGCTCTGCTTTGAAAAAATCATAAATGGTGAAAGAAAACATGTGGAAAACTGTAAAACTAGAAAGAATTTGCGACAAAAAGCAGATACACATACCATAACCAAAAGGAAACTACACTTAATTAAATGTACACTACATCTGGAATATCAGCCTAATAAAACGTGAAACTATTAATTTTCATTGTTCTAAAGGAAATGAGGTCAGTGTCGTTTAGTATTTCCCCAATTATATTGCACTAAAGCATCGAACGATATCTTATAGGTACAATCTAATCTTTTCAAAACACTACAATTTTAAAAAGTCTCTCTCAGTGACTCTTTTCAAAAGGAAAGAGGAATTAAGAGCACAAAAACAAGACAGCTCAAACAGAAGAAAACAAGTGCTCTTTCAGTGAAGGTAAGTTTTTGAAAAAAATAAGCTATTTTGTTGGCAAACAGCACCCACCACTCAACTGAAAGTTTCCGAGATGTCAAGTTCTTCCCTGGCATTCTTCTAAGTATCTCTCAGCTGATACACATCTTATTAGATTATTATTAGCTCAATAGCCACAAACAAAACCCAACAAATTCATGCCTCTTTAATACTTCAGCAATAAATCAAAAGTCTGCGAAAGAACAATGAAACACAACTGCATTGCATCAAACCTGGATATTCCTATTGGCAATAAAGACATAGTGCAAACGCACAACTAATTGCAGCAAAATGACATGTTCTCTTTCAAAGCATATTAAGAGAAAGTTTCTTGTTTAACTCAACTTCACTAGCAAGACAAAAAAATAAATCACAGTACAAGTTCTTGGGGAAGGGAAAATAATTTCAGGCATCAACTGCAGTTGTTCACAGCGTGGAAATTACTAATACTATACTCTCTTTTTCTAACGCAAATACTGCTACCTGTATAAAACATTGCAGGTTACTATTGGTTTGCAATTTTAAAATGCATGCATTTGAGGAAGTTAAATATTGATAATATATAGATAATATGGTTTGTTTATTGTTAAGTATAAGGTGAGTGAAAATGAAACCAGGCAGAAGCAGAGTCAGCTTGTAAGGCTGAAATGAGACTGGTGCTAAGAGGAAAAAGAAGTTGTTTCAAGGCAGCAGTTTAGACAGTTGGCGACAAAATAGAGGGGTATTAAAGATAGTAACAGTATCACCCACAGTGCCAGAGAAATGCAAGATGAAATATAAACAATGACCAGGACAATCAAGAACACGGTTTGCAGAACTGAGACAGTGGATTCACCAGGTAGAGGCATCAATCTAGTTCAGTAATAAACAGTTCTCCACCTATAAATTACATTAATTACATAATCAAACATTTGAGGAAACACCACTCAAAACTCCAGTAAGCTGTAATTAAAAAGTAGTTACTGAAAACTTGGCCTGAACAGTAGATAAATGCAGCCGGACAGAAGAACAGATGGAGAAGATGCTACTTCTAGTCTTGGCTCTTCTCAAGCAGTCCGTTTGTTACAAATCTAGTTCTCCAGACTACAGCCTCCTGGTCAACCTCTTCTCCTTTCCACAGAAGACTGAAGTGCCACCTTTGCCACAACGCCTCAGCTGTCCTACAAAGCATCTCCCTACAGGAGCGGGAAGACTCTAGCTCCAGCGTATCTCCGGTTCAGCACACCCACATCACCCCAAAGGTGCTAGAAAACCTACAGGAGGTCAGCTGAGTGAAAAAGACTTGACTCCAGAAATACATAAAGTTTACTTAAACTGGGCTTTTGTGTCAGCAGCCCTTTGCTCCAAGACTTGCTTCTGGTGGGGTTCAGCCAGAGCTCCTTGCCTAAGGAAGGAGGGAGAGAAGAGAAGCTGACCACCACCCTACCGGCTGCAGGAGCACTTCGACCGAAATCTTCACAGAAAACTAAAGCCAGGAACCAGACTTTACTAGATATTATCTGAAAACCAGAAATATAAATTAGAGATTAAATAGCAGCTACTCAAGCATGGAGATAAACTATTTGTTTTTGTTGAGGTGCTTTTTACAAACTGCCTGACAAAGCTCGTCACACTGACCTGTACGTAACTCCGACTTGCTGCCTCCATCACGTGGCTCACTTGAGCAGTGTTCCTTGCATGCAGAAGCGTGATCAGCTTGAGAAGGCCAAATGCGCATTACAGATACGTATGGAAGTACATAAACTAACTGCAGCGTTATTGGATACATGTTATTTTTGCATTTGGCACAGAAAACTATATATGTTATTTTTCAACAGGCTTTTTTATGCCTAGGGAGGATGGTGGGAGCAGCTGCGGCCAAAGGAAGTGTAATGAAGTGTGCTGGCCGGGATTTGGGAAGGGAGAACAGCTGTGTGAACAGCTCCCACTGATCTACTGGAATTGCAAACTGTTCCACTCCATTAGCCGTGGCAGGAGGGGATTCTCTCCCCACTTGCACAGAGGTCACTAATTGCCCTGGATGTAACTGGTCCAAACGAGCTGAGGATCTTTGGCCTCATCTTCACTGGGGGGAAATGTGTGGCATCCTTCATTTCCCCTGGAATCTGTACAAAGACTCCGAGCTGCATCTCTGCTAAGATTTCACCTCAAATTAGGACTGTCAGGTTAAGAACACATCTATTTTTACATGAAATTAGTTTCTTTCACACATTTCTTTTCTTAGAGACTCTCTCAAAACAGGACTTTTTCCTAACCCTACATTCATGTAGCCATCTCATGACTGAACAGTAAAAGCTAGACTTCAATTCTAATAACCTTTGGGTAACAAAATAATAAAGAAATGGGAGTTAGTACACCATCCTGGGTGCTAAATAAACTAAGAAAAAAGCCACCCCTCTGATCCCCCATCGCTTCTCATTCAAAGCTGTTCTAGCAGTCTTGAAATTCTAGACTTCAAGGGCATAAAAACACATACACCAACACAAAGGTACACAATACACAGATGCACATATACTGTATACTAACTTCCATATAAAACCAAAGTTCAGGTTGATAATTATTATTCCAGTAATCTGTTAACAAAACCAAACAACCCAGCTTGCATCAGTTGAGAATATCCAGCTAGTTTTCTGCTCGTACAAGAGTTTAAAAGCTACTCAACCTCAAGGTGAGGCAAAAGCAAAACAGTTGTTAGGTTGCCACACAAAGATACCAGCAAGAAGGATTCCTTCCTCTCCTAACCGAATCCCAGAACTACCACTGCTCAGGTTGAAGAAAAAGCAACCAGAAAAAATGGGCTGTATGCAACATCTGCTCCTTTAGATTGTCTAATCCTGCAGGAAAGGCATTGTATATCTTTTTTACATTCTTTAAAAAAAAAAAAAAAAACGGGAAAACTTGAATTCTATATGAACAAATAAGGTAATATACTCTACCAGCAAGTAAATTCATCAGGCTTTGTAATTAATGTATACATACACATGCAGCTATTCTATTCTTGATACAGCTGGAATCTATTTTAAAAAACAAGGGTCCAGCTTACTTTCAGGACTCAATAACTACACCAAATTACTTGTTTCTACATCATGCAGGCATTAGTGACTCTGCATCTGCTATGACAGGAAGATCTGGATGTATCACACAGCAACGAAAAAAGGTCACATTCATTTTCCAGATGGAATCACTATCCAGGTAATTATTCGTTGTAAATTTGACAACACCTCCAATATTATGTTAAAAACTTAAGGCACATAAACAAGAGATTTCAAGGTTGAATTTTTCACTTCCCTAGTGCCTCCGACAAATTCAAATTAGTTACAGGTAAGTGCTACTCTTCTGTCTCTCTTTGAAAAGACCACTGTTTTATTTTCGTGACTGTAAAACATCTCAGATTGAGGCCCCAATCATGGCTGGAGCTTAATGATGCTATAATATTTATGTATACTTACATCCACAAAGAGATATTAGCTGAATGAAATTACCTAAACAGATGCTTGAAAATCAACTTAGGCATTGGAACACTGACTGCTGTCATAAACTGAAAAAACCCAACCCCAACCCCACAACCCAACCCAGAGCATCACAGCGCCGTTGTGGTCAATGGGAGGCACTCAAACCACTAAGACACTGAACCAACAGATACAAACCATCTCAACATTTCTCATTCTTCAACACTGCAGCGACTTGCAGTGCCATTTAAAAGGCTCAAAAAACTGCTTAAAGACAAGATTAAAGCGTATGCATGTCCTGAGAAACAAATATCTGATTTAAAAGACTGGAACTAGTGAGACAGCCTCGATTCCCACGATGAACAAAAGTCTCAAACGACACTTTGGAAATAATACTCGGATGAAAAGCTGTGTGACTACTTGTACTTGACTGGTAACAAATTAAACCATTACTCTGTGCTCATAATTAGGAAAAAATTGATTTTTTTTTTTTCTTTAATTCAGTGATAACCAGACATTTTAGGTTTAAATTTTATGAGATGTAAAAAGTTTGAGGCATTGCACCTACACTTTTTACCACATTAGGTTTATGAAGCATATAGAAAGACTTTTAGAATACCATCTTGCTTCCTCAAATTAAAAAACCCCAGACTATAGCCATAACTTTACTATAGGATCAAGTCTCTGAAAATTAAGTCATAAGAGGGCTTTAGAAAGTCCTAAAGCGCACACACAAAAAAGCAAAACTGTATCACACCACACTGTCAAAAATCTTTTGACGACACAACATAAACAGTTTGTATATTGTATTACTACTTTTCAACACACATTCCATAAATGCAAAGATAATTTTCTAATTTACAGGCAAGTTAGATGCATCATACTTTAATATTTCGTATTTTACAAACAGAGTAGATAGAGGAAAGCATGGTCTTTTTTTAATATTCTCCTAGATGAATGCTGAGCAGCTTATTTGCTGGAGACTGATGAAGAATACATAGCTGACGGGCTTATCGGACTCAAAATCTACTTTACTAGAAGTTATCACCTATAACCCTGTTGTGTCTTTCCCAAACCCCAACTCTAATGGCTAATTAAAATCTCCAAGGAAGGGGTGGGAAAGAAACTCTGAAAATTTCACTTAGTATTCCAAAGAAAAAGTGTTTTCATCACAGAACCTGCAGCTGTTACCTAAAACATTGTGAAATGAAGCATATCAAAAAGAGAAACAACAAAATATGAATTGTTTTTAAAAAATACATAAAGCAACAAAACTACTTGATTATTGTACTTCAAAGTGTATTATGACTGTTCTGATCAATTTATGATACAGATCACAAAGATATTAGTCCCAATTTAAATGGGTAATAACGATCACTTAAAATGTGGTTTCTACATACCTATGCCTTCATTGAAAAAAAGATTCTCAGTTTTGCTATGGAATTCTCTTCTAAGCTTTGCTTTTTTGTTTTTTTTTTTAAATGTAATATAACAAAACCACAGCAAACACATGAAATAATGACAAACCAGCCTTCCTGAACCTGCAAGAAGCCTGCAACAGCAGCTAGTATGTACTACGCTCATCTCAGTTTTGAAACCAGAAGGCAAGAACTAAAACATAAACTGTATTATTTCCATCACTGAGAATATTACCAAAACTATGCAGTTAACAAGCCGACTCCAAAAATAAAGCACTACCTATTGTATCCCTCAAAAGCTTCACCAATTCTCTTCCCAACAGCCACATCACGACTCCCAGAACGTTAACGCCATTATGGGGAAGTTGGAGGGGAGGGAATTGGAACGTAAGGAGATTTCAGAATTGAAAGGTGTAACATATATTAAGCTAACGATGTTCTAAGCAAGGAAAACTTGCCTGCCACCCCTCCGCCACCTTCAGATGGCTCTTCAGCAGTCACTGATGTCCCCGTGCCAACAATGACAGCGCCAGCGGTTCACGGTGCTGGCAGACAGTTGTTTTACTGGTGTGTATTTTTCAGGTCTCTCCAAGTTTTTTTTTTCCCCACACCTATTGTTTACTGATACTAATCAAACTGGCGAGTCTTCGGGGCTGAAATTCTACTTTGAATACTCGTCGATACTGCAGAGAGCACACCAAGAGCTTGATCCCTGTCTGGCACTTTCCTATTATAAGTAACATAAGGGTACGTTGACTAACCACAGGCAATCAAGACATTACCATTCCTCAGATGAGATGATATCATCTCTACCAATCTATTGTACTTCACAGTTGCAACGTACTAGAAACTGGATAACTTTGGTTACCAAGCTTCAGTTTTCATAAGATGCACCAATCTTGTGACTGTATCAGCTTACTGTAAGACACATTCTGAAATAAGGTCAAGACTTCATTGTATTATTCAGCCAATTCGATCTTTTTAATTTAGCTGAAGCATGGGAATACTCCATAATTCAGATACTTTACCACAGTCTTCAGGAAAGCTTTCATCAGAACACTCAGGATCTTAACTTCATCCTGTTGCCTGATCCACAGCATTCCGACTTCTAATGCTCCTTTCAGGCTAGGGGTGAGTAACGACGCATCCTAACAATCCCTAATTATCGCCCCTTGAGTGAGGGGCTCTGTGGACTTGGACTTAAGGTCAGAGTTGCAATCTAATGCCCTTTTGCAGTCTGTGGCTACAAATCTGTTGATATACTCTGATTTTAGCAAATACTTGCTCACTGGGTCTAGTCGATAGGGCAATCAAAGGTGTAAGGCGTGTACCTGGGCAGATATTTTGTCTTTAACCTGTAAATCAGACACAACTAAGGACCCCATTGGGATAAGCTCCTGGTTTTCTTCTCAGCGAGCGGCTGAGCCCTGTAACAGCTTTCCTTTCTTGGTATTCATGTTGATCATACCTCGTTTTGATTTACAGGGGTTTCGCAAGTAAATTTGACAGTAGACTGGAATCATGCAAAAGAGGACCCATATATTCCAATTTGATAGTTAAAATTTTTGATGTCAGAGACTTAAGAAGGAATAACCAGATGACTTGAAATGAATAATGGAGAATAAACAGACAATAATTTAAATTGAAGGCTTGCTTGATATTCACCTACATTTCCCATTTCTTAGAAAGATTTCCTCTTTGCTCTTCCAATGCCCCATCCAGCAGCTGTTGTCTGCCCCCCCATTGGAAAATAACACACAAAGTAATGTTACAAACAAAACCAGACAAATTTTCAGTATGTTCACATTTTTGAGGAATGGACAGTTTTCCAAAAGGCAAAACAAAAGAAAAAACCTTTGAACTTTTCACAGACAAACAAATGAAGCAAAAGATCGTTCTATCATTTGGTCGTAAGTTATAGCATATAGCACAACACTCGGACAGAATGGAGCAAAAGAAGCAGCAGTGGGAAATAATACCATTTGGCCATTCAACTCATTTCCAGAGGGGGAAAAAAACAAACAAACCAAGAGTTATTTAACATTCCCCGATTCAGATCTTAAGGAAAGCAAAATGATATTGATTCCTTAGCAACAAGTCTGTCCTCGACTGGGCAGATCGGCCGTAGGGGGCCTCCAGCCAAGACAAAGCCGAGGGAGATGAGCTACGAGGAACGCAGGAGCGTTACTGACGGAGTACTACGGAGTACTACGAGTGACAGAGCCCAGGTGCCCCCTTCAGAAGCCAGAGCTGCAGAGGGACGTGGCATTTGCCTCCATTAATCTGATCCCTCACTTGTGGAAGAGACATGACGAATTTGCTCGCCGTACGGAATTTTATAATTTTTATTTACTGCTTCTGTTCAGCCATTTACTTGAAAAAAATATGACATTTTCTCTTCTCTAGTTTAGTAGGAGAGTCAGGTCCAGATATATTTGCAAGCTGTCACCAGCAAGGGAACAGCTCTACCTCAAATGAAACTAAGTTGTTTATTAAGTTCTTTCGTAATGTGCATTTTACTTTAAAATATGCTAAAAAAAATATTTATAAAAGCTTGACAAAAGATCCTTTCCCAACATGTTTTCTTGCAATCCTCAGCTGCCACAACTGCACAATCTTTAATTGTACACCATAATTTTGTTATAGGATGTAGCATCTTTACTTAAACTGTTGAAATAAAGTGCATCAAACAGTTCACAGGAGATGAATGACTTTTAGCCAGCAAAAATTGCATTTTGTTAGTCAAAAATGAGATACAAATTTATAAACTACATACAGGTCAATGAAAACAGGTCAGTCGCGCTTTCTTCCAACATGCAGAAACAAAGCGATCTAGACCACATTTGCTGTGAATTTCACAGGGTGTAACACTATTTCCCAGTGCCCCGGTGTTGGGCAGCGCGTGGAGCAACAGCACAATGTCAATACAGGGTAGTAAATTCAAGTGACGCTAGAAAAGATGACTGCTTTAAGACAAAGTCCAGAGGAGTGGGAAGTACTGGCCAAAGCCGCTCATCGCTTCATAGAGTGCCGAAGGTCCCCGAAGGCAGTACTCTTAAAGCCCCAAGGAACACAAGCTGATCTTCCAAAGCAAATCCCTACAGGAGAGCAGAAAGGACCTCCCGTCTTCAGGGAGGAGGACGTTCCCTACCAGGAGAGACCTCACAGAGCCAGGCTGGCGATGGGGTCCACTCAGAACCCCAAATTCAACACGAACCAGATGTGGAAATCTGGTAATTACATAAATGTATGTTTAAAGATCTCACCGTGAACACTTTCATAACTAACATGATAGCTATACTTACGCAACTCCCACTGCACTGCTATATTACATCAAAGAAGAATATACTCCTCAGTAATTCTAATTTTGACCAACACCAGAATCTCCAGTACAACCAATGAGAAAGTTCAAAGGCAGATTAAAACCGCTGTTCCGTTCTAAAACGTACTTCCTAGCAATATTTTTGATAATCTACGGAGCAAAATTTCTGTTACGACATACTTGATGGGACTTCATAAAACAAAATTCCTAATGAGTATCAAAAAGAAAGGCTATTTGTATTTTTATATAGTTTTTCTGTCTTGAATATTTGTTTACAAAAGTGATCTCTGCTAAGATTACCATTATAAAATCTCATAATCAAAACAATTTAATTTTTTTTTAAGAATTCTACAGCTTTCCTTAAGGATTTTAGTTTACGCTGTCACAATTCACTTGCTTTAACCCCTTATCTGTTGTTTGAACAATTGTTTAATGAATAAATGACATTTTAAATTTTTTTTTAAATGAATAACTATTTTCAATCAATCTTACACTTTAACCATAATCTGAACAATTATTTTTTTAAACTTATGTTTTAACATTAAATTACTAGAACCACATTTTTTGTAGCAAAAACGGCCAAGCTGACCTTTATTTTATTAGCCTACAATTTGCTCACCGGTGTTTTCTTAAGCTATATGAATGGCTCATGTACGCTGACAACATCCCACAGATGGTTATGATTACATCCAACGGGACAACGCACTCATTGAAAACTTTCACAGACGCTTGCCTAATGGGATGTCACATTAAATCCGACACAGTAAGATAAAATAACTACACACCAATTATAACATCTCAAAAAGGTCGTTTGCAAATGATATTCACAACATTTCTGATGTAATTATTGACAGAGCCGCCGCACTAACAGTCATGTCAGAGTGAGTTTTTAAACAAGCGCGGTTACTCCACAGCTTTCTTCTGCCAGGAGATGTCCTTGAATATACATAGCTGTCAACATCTACAACTACAAAACTCTGGTAAACGTCAGTATTCGATTTGACTACTACTCGCTTCCTCTCTTAATGCTTAATGACTAATTCCTCCGAGATACCCTTAAAAGCCCTAAAATGTTGTCCTTGGGTAGAAACTTTCACTCAGCAATCAATCGGGAGCAAATTAGATGATTGTGTTGAAATGTACTGCACTGTTTAAGCTAACAAATGAATGAAGAAAGGTAGTATATCGGAACATATGCCACTACACTGAAGTTGCTAAAAGGGTCTGTTGGAAGAATATTTGGTTTCCAGTGAAGCTAATATGCTATAAGAAGGGACAGTGATGAAAGAATACCAAGTCATATGGAAATCCAAATATAGTGACAGACACAATTATTTTACTAATTGCTAATGAATACAGTCAAGTGGCTTCAAAAAGCAAAACTTTGCTTGGACTACTTCAGGTTTTGACCTCTGCATGAGCAAATGCATTTCAAACTGAAGCCCACCAAAATTGATTAACGGCGCCAGCCAAGGCCAGCGTGTAGTTGAAGCTTTTTTCCATCTATCACATGGCCCCAAGGATAGTTAAATGAACCTTAAAATGGCTACAAACAGCTCAATGACTACACAGACTCCTGCCAATTAGAAATAATTAGGCAGTCATTTTGGTGGTAAGTCTTTTTAAGTGCATACATAATGATGCAATGATGCTTATTAGCGATCTCATATGAGCTATGCTCAAACAGCCTGGAATAATTATGCAACTATCACAAAGCCTTGCACATCTCTGTACTTCACCTTAATGCATTTAAAAATCCACTTCATTACCTCCAGTAATTAATCCTCCATTAATTGCAGGAAAAGCCCAGTTTACCGTGCTTCGTTTCTAATTATCTTATAAATAGTTATGGTTCTAATTAATGTGTTCATTAAGCTGAATATCTTTCTCAAAGCCACGCTCAGAGCAAAGGTTCCGCTTTTGAGAGAAAAAGCCTAACTAGCCATAAGGTGAGGCCATTTTGGTTGTATTTGCTTTTATTTTAGTATATTCAACCTCCTAATTGGCATTTAAAATCTAATTTGGAAGAACTTCAAGAAGACTATATAGTAGAAAAATAGGAAAAGGATTTTTAGGTTTTTTTACCCATTCTCCAATCAAGAAGCTTAGAGCTTTAACAGGAAAACTTTTAGCATATCTTTTTGATATAGACTGGTAACAGATTTTCAGTGCTAAGCCACAGATTAATTTAAATTCTATTACAATTTAGCTTACCCCTGCATGTTTCCATATAAGAGAAGAAAAAACTATAGAAGAAGAATAGATATCTAACAGTATATGCATAATTTTAAAACAACATGCTACTGCCCTTGCCTTCATTTCTAGGATACAAAACAGCAGTACAGAATTACAAAAATATTGAAATCAGGTATTCAAGCTGAGCATAATATAACTCTTTAAAGTCAATGAGAGTTTTTCAGTTTGCCTCACTAGGAGTTGATATAATCCTATGAAAACCGCAACTGAAGAATATTTTAAAATAATATTTATGGACAAGGAAACCCCATATTGAAAGCATATGTGTCCCAGTATTTTGGATGTATGCATACATGAATTTGCAGAAAACTTAAAGATTCAAAATAAAAAATTTTACAACAGTACATGCAAAATTACAGTTAATATTAAGGTACAGATGATTTGCTATCTTTTCCTAGATTTTATTTTTTTAAAATATTCGTTCTATTTAAATACAACTCTCTCCAGTTACACTATGCAAAAATAAGTAGAAGTTTTCACATTTTTTCCTTATGTGACCACATACTTAACAGAGTATTTTGCTGAGGTAATTACTTAAACACTATTTTGACAGTAAAAAGACAAAAGCTCTACATAGGCCTGAAATTATCAACTTTTTTTTTAAATACTGTTTTCTTCCTATACCATCACTCCCGAGTTAAATCTGGAATCACTGAAGTCAAGTGCACCTTTGCCATCGACTCCGATAGGGCTGAAGTTTTACACCAATAAACCTATATTAGGACCAGATGAAGCATCATCATCTATATATATTCTTGCTCTTGCATTTTGGGGAGACGCGGTGCCTTGCCTTAGAAACTGGCACCTTTCCTTGTTCACTGTGCCTTACTCCAGCTTAAGAATTGCCTCTCACCTGAGATCAACGTGAACCACCCGGGCTTGACCCTTTTCTCCCCACCCCACATTCTCCAAGCGTGGGCATCTCGCCCTGTTCTCTTGCTCCTCACGAAAAGAGTGCAAGAGAGCACTTGCAAACAGATCAGCGCACTGAACTACCCTAAAGCACAGAGGTGGGAGGAGAAGAACAGGCACTAAAGGATGAAGGGGCAGGTAGGAAAGTGTCACAGTACCCCAACTTTCATCAGCTTCATCTGGCATGAACTCACTCCCAAAGCACATTTTGGTCATAAGATCCACATGAACTGGCAGCTGCCTATCTGGATCTTGAAGTACAATTGATTTCTTTTTAGTCTGGAGAAGAGAAGACTGAGGGGGGATCTTATCAATGCTTATAAATCCTTAAAGGGAGGGTGCCAGGTAGATGAGAAGAGTCTTTTTTCAGTGGTGCCCAGTGACAGGACAAGAGGGAACGGGCACAAACTTCACCATAGGAAGTTCCATTTTAACATGAGAAGGGACTTCTTCCCTGTGCGGGTGGCAGAGCAGTGGCACAGCTGCCCAGAGAGGTGGGGGAGTCTCCCACTCTGGAGCCATCCCAAACCCGCCTGGACACCGTCCTGTGCCACTGCTGGAGGTGACCCTGCTGTGGCAGGGGGTTGGACTGGGGGAGCTCCAGAGGGCCCTGCCAACCCTCACCACTCTGGGATTTATATGGGATAAAATTTGTTTGTACAAAGGTACCAAAAATACTGTATGGAGCAGCTCCTGTCCTCCACATGAAGACAGCAATGCCCTGCTACTGAGCAATGGCTTCAGGCGAAGTCTTGTACAAAAGCAATGATCCAAGAATTGCAGCGCATGTATGCTGATTTATACAGAAGAGTAATCATCTCTAAAAAAAAAAAAACAAAACAAAACCCTCTAAAGCAAGCGTCAGCAACTACCAAAGATGGATTTGGAACAGCATTCAGCACAGCTAGGAGCAAAGAACCATTATACCTTGAGAAAAATAGCTAAGAAGGGCAGTGGTCCCCAGGTCCTGGCTCCCAGGAAGTTCCAGACTAGCTTCCAGCCACAGAGGCAAGACATTACTGACGAAAACCATCTTATCTTTCTGGTAATTAACTTCTCCCAGGACCTGATATATGTCTAGCAACATATTTAACCTCTAGTTTGCAAAATGCATAGCATCAGGCACAGCATACTTCAAATGTTGCTGACCCCTGATCCAAGGTGGTTGGTTTTAAGAACAGTCTTGTTATAACTGCCCCTCCTGTAACTCGAATAAAATAACACAGGAGTAATATTCAAAGATAATTGACAAGAACTACGGTAACCAATCTATTAATACATAAAGTAAACGTGGCAAGGACTCTGTGGAAGAGACAGTAATCCACCATTAAAACTGTCGCGAATAGGGAAGCTGAAATAGGGTTGTACATGTATCCTTAACTCTGGCACATACCACTTCAGCAAGGTTGATTTAGGTGCATTCAACAAAATTCAGGTTGAATTTTTGAAATACACAGGGCTGACAGCTACTTGTATTCTATTGTTACAGGGTAACTGTTACTTTTGCTAGGATTTTTTACATTCTGATGAGTCCGATTGAAAAGAGAGAGCAAAACATTTTTTTAACAGAAATACACGTATTTTGCCTACATCTTTTTTAACTAGATACTGTTACTGTCATGTGTTATTAGAATTAGAAAGAATGAAAGATGGGAATAAAGTAAACAGTAAAATGTTTCAACTAAATTCCACAATTTTTTGTTTCACATTTCGATAATCACGTTCGAGAAACTAACGCTGGAAACAGCCACCGTTTACACAGCAAACAATGACGGTCTTGTATTACCAATGCATCTTTAAGACATCTGCTATATGTTGGTTTGCATAGCTGCCTCTAGAAACATGATCTCTGCAGCAAAAAAAATAATATCTTCTATTTCACGGCCAGAGCTTTGGTAGCAGAGAAAAAGAGGATTAAAAAAAAAAAAGTAAAAATACATAGTAGTTTAGAATGTAGACACATCAAAATCAAAAAGCCAGTTTTTTACTACGGGGAATCATATTATTATTCTTGTCTTCCTGAGTACCTTTCCTCAAACAGAAAAATGTAGCATAAAAAAACCCACCCCCCAAAAACCACCAACCTGCAAATACACCCTTTCCCAAAGGGAGAAAGAAAAGGTTTTAGAAAAATAAGAAGCTACACTTAAAACACATTCTGTGTACATAACACCTGGACTGCTTTAGGAAAAAAAGTTTACATGTAATTAGAGTCAATACTTAGCTCTAAATGAGCAGCACTTATGCATTCATATCTTTTTTAAGGCTTTTTTTCATATACCAATGAAGGGCATCAAAGCAACTGTCACTAGCAGCTATCTGGCCTTATTGATAACTTAAGAGCCCTTGGCGTTGCCTTATGAAGTTTAATTTCCCAAAGTGGTCAATTAGATCTCGGTAATGTGCTCATTGGTGGGTTATCGCTCTAGGATATCTTCAGCGCTACTGCTTCGCCCCTGTATTTTTTTCCAGTACACTCATGTAGACAAACTATTAAGTTCCTTTTTGAAAAAAGTCAGTTACTACAGCTAAAAAAATATTTTTAGAGACTATTGGTGATACAACCTGTGATGCAACAAGATCCTAAATAAAAACTGCAGGGTTTGATTTATTGTGGGAAAAAGAAGAAATAGGATCCGACATTACCATCCACGGAAAAACTAAAGATCACATAAGCAAACTCAGCAATCTGAATTTCACTAGTTCTTCCCTGCCCCAAACCTTCATGTGAAGTTTAATGAAAGAAATACTGTAATATCTTAAGGAAATATATATTCTAATGGACCAAAGACTCCAAACTTCTCCCCTTCCTCACCAGTAAGAAGAGACAAACATGTAATATTTACACTGATTCTGTACATAATTATGTGAGTCTGTACAGCTAGTTGCATGTGAGTGTGCTAATTTGTGTAGTAACGACAGAAGAAAAAATATCCTAAGCAGCAGATCCAAACTTTAAAAGCATAGTAACTCCAGTAGCTATAACCAGCCAAAAGGAGTAATGAAACATTTCAAAAGAAATATTCTGACTAAATAGCATTGCTTGATTTCTTATAGGACTTTCATCTGCTTCTCTTTGGAAAACTCTTGGATCCATTTCCAAAGGAGGTATTTCCAAAGCAGTTTTATAGATTAAGACAGCTTTTCAACACTGTCTGACAACGCGTGCCCAACCCTGCTCTTCACAGTTGTCTTACCATTTCTTGTTTCTCACAGCAGATACACAGAGTGAGTCGCGGCTGTATCCCCTCCCTTCCCTCGCAGCTATCTCATTGCTCTGAGTCAATACTGCTATTGTTACCCAAACCTCACTTCCTAATTCCTTCCATCTCCTTCCCGTCAGACAATAAAACTCATATTGTCAGATGTCTGTAGGATGGTCAGTTCAGAAAGCCTTCCCTTTCTTCCCCAGGCCCTTCCCTTGCCCCAGAACAGCTGACAGCACCTATGTTAACGCTTATTCCCACAGGCAAGACCTCTGCTCAGCCAAACCCAACTTCAGCTTCAATCCGTGCATCTGCAGCATACTTGAATTTAGTCTTTCTTCACAACGTTCTTAAAAATCGGTCTTCTAAGTCCACACAACTGCAATTTATCTTATTTGTGTGATGATCTTTGCCCACTACTTGAGCCGTTCCATTGTTTTGGCTTTTTTTTATTAATCTCTCCTCTATCTCCTGTTCCTCCATAAACTCTCGGTCTAATTTGCAAGGCTCCTCACAATTTTGCTCTTTGTTTGTCCGCCATTATCTCTTCTACTACACATTGCTGCTGACATTAAGGTCTACCTCAAAATGCACATCCCTTTTATCTTCCTCTCTCTTTTAAGAACCTTTTTTTTTTTTTTTTGCAGGCTGATGCTGTTCTAGAAAATTCTTCCTGAAGTTGTTCATAATTAAAACTCTACATTGTAATCTGTTAGAAGCTATCCATTAGCGTGTGCTAGCCAGAACAGACAGATACAGTCTGAAACTAAAAGGAAGGTTTGAACACAAATTAGTACAGATTATGTCTTAATCCAACACTCGTTCTCAGCTGTAAGATCTGACAGGCCAGGGTTTTAATTTGGAAGGACCTTAACACATTAATACTACAGCACTAAAATAATACCACACGTGGAAAAACGAGAGACTAACTGAAGACAGACCCAGTAATGCAAATACAAAAGCATTCGATGATAATACTGTTTATATCTTTGAAAAGTCTTACAAACACTTCACTGTGCAATATCCACTAAAATATTTGCTAATAATGGTTTGGATTTATTTTTAAGATACTAAAAAAGGAAATTCTCAAAGACAAAAAAAAACCCCAACAAACAAACCCCCACCCTCATGCAAAAGATGACTGGTTCTTGCCAGTATTAGAAACTGAAACCTGCAAAAAGCTTAAGATCTTCCCTCTACAGTGGCACGCTATAAAGAACACAGGTAAACAAGTGACACAGCCAGGATTTACAGCTTGCCCCAGCCATGAATAAGTGCCTGAATGAAGCTGTGACCTTTCTGAGAACAGCTCAAACCCAACGGCAAGAATCTCTAACTTCAGGGGGCGCATTGTTTAGGATTGTACACGTGTTTGAAGCAGCAGTGTTGAAAATGCATCTAGAAAGGGGTAGTGGGGAATTCCTTTCTTGTAATGCCATCATCACCCTGTGTCATAAACCAGGCAACGCAAATTACACTACCCTTAGAGATCACTACACTTGTGAACCTGACTATTCAGTAGGTATACCAACACAGCACTATTTTAAAGAAATCAGTGGGGTTTTATGGTTTTTACTGTTCTTTATTAAATGACCCTTTTCACATTGCACTTCTCTGCATGAGTAAAGAACCCTATTCTTAAATATTACAAACTACAAGTGCTAAACATGAAGAATTTTGGCAAGCTACGAGGGTTGAACGTAAGTTAATTCTAGTTTACTTTGCTAGGATAATGGCAACTTGAGTCAGCAAGCTGCTTTTTCATACCAAAAACCAAGCCTATTCCAAAGCCACCCGTAAGAAGTAGGTCACCCTGCCACTGGACTGCGCTAAGATGCACACAGCTCAATATTAAATCAATTAGACTGGAACAATGGTAAAGAAATAAGATGTAACCATGTACCTACACACACACCAGAAAAAAAAAAAACAAAACAACCCCAACACACTGATCAAACACTTCCTTCACCGACAGTCCAAAGGCATCAATTCTACAAACAGGATTACTTTGCACACGGTATTTTTCTCTTCTTAGATATGTATAAATGTACTAGCTGTTATTGTGTCAATCTAAGTTGAACAGTGTTAAAAATATTTCAAGACAGCAGTTTTCAGTTTAACATAAACGGAAAAGCCAAAAATGCTTGGCAGACAATAAAGACAAACTTGCATATTTAAAGTCAATTATAGTGAAATACTCTATAATCACTGAATTGTATGAAATCAGGGAATAAAGGTTAGCATATTTTGGTTAATTCTATTTAAAGCTACATGAATTAAAAGATTTGTGTCACAAGTTCTGATGTAAAGTAAGTATTTTCATATACGATTGATTTGCAGAACAATCGCAGCGAAAACTCTAAAAATATTAACAAGACTATATCCACACAGAAATTATATGAAATCTGAGTTTCTCCACTCCAGAGAAGCATAATATTCTAATAAGAACTATCCTAATCTTCACCCAGCAATAATTTCAAGATGATATTATTATTCTCATTTCCTTGAATAATATCCATACTCCAGGGCCATTTTCCTTCTCATATTCAATATCATGCATGCTTGTATCAAGATTCCTTTCTTCATATCCTGTCACAGTATCAATCACTGCCTCCTGTCCACTCAATCCACTTTTGATTTATCAGCCGCCGTCTTTCTGGACTCCATAACTCGACCCAAACCATTTTAGCAAGACATTGACAAATAGCACCCAGTATCACATCAACCTGTTCCACTTAGTAAACTAAGAAACAGTAACTGTGACATCTCTGCATAAGTATTCCATTCTATTCCCCAGACTGATGTATATTAATGAGGAGATGGTATTTGAAATGCTTCTTCCACATCAGCATCTAATATGATCAAATTAGGAAATGGGATGATTTATTAAATTTCGTAGAGCTGAAATATTTCTTTATATCACTGTATGTGTGGTTTCAGAAAGTGAGCTGTTGCTTTCAATTTTTCTACTGAGGATGTGCCCGCATTTCACAGACGAATTATTGTCTTTAAAAAGATTGCAAGAAGGCGAAATGTTATTAAGCAAATGCTCAGTAAAACAAACTAAATCGGTTTTAAAATTCCTAATTTAATGTAAATCTTGGTTGTTTTGCTGAAATTCAGTTTGTGATCTTATTAAGTCGTATTTGCATTGTACTATCTTGCTGTAGGACAGCTTTAAATTTATAGCATTACTAGGAAGCCCCACTTTTTTGACTCTAAAAAAATGCATCTAAAATAAAATAGTTATTATATGGACAAGTTTTCTTACCTTCTAAAATAAAGTACAAAAAAAATCATTTTAGGTTACAAACAATACCGACACAAAATATTTTTAAAACAAGTCATGGTAAAAATCTAACTTTTCAAATTAAAACTTGGTATTTCAGTATTTTACGCAGTTGGGAGCTCTAAGTCATTCACTCAAATAAAACACCTATGTTAGAGAAGTTATTTAAAAAAAATTACACTACAGTCACATATACTTTTACCAACAGTTTCACTACCTTGAAAAACAAATTATCTTAATTTGATGGGGGATTGTGGGGACAAAAGACATTATGGGATACAGAATTTGTGACATCTGCATGACTTATACCAAAAAAAAAAAATCCAGTGATTTAAAGATACCATGTAATGGACCTTAACTTCCAATACGAAACTAGTTTTCTAGTGTCAGTCCCATTCCCATTGGGGAAAAAAAAAAAACCAAAAATAAAAATATAAAATCACAGCTGCTGAAGTCCAAAAGATGCTACTCTGAAGGCACAACCGCAACATGACAAATACGAGTAGCGTAGAGATGATCTTCACTTTATTGCTGTGTCTCACGTTGCGGCTTTCCAGGTGGGTCAGTAGATTTTACTCCCTGCCACTGGCAATACAGAAGTTGGAGATCACCACGAACGCTTTAGTGGGTAACGCACTCCTTACTACACAAACACAAGGTGGCTGCCGGAGTTACTTCTGATCATTTTATTAGCTAGTTCACATATGTGTTTTCTTCAGTACTTACCTTTAAGAGTCATATGAAAATAAACTGCCCCACCCCAAGCAAAAAATTAATGAATTAGAGGTGCCAAATTCTTAGGAAAATTCCACTTCAGTGCTACAAATGCATACATTTCCGAAGACAAATATTGTCTCCCTACATTTAACAGCTTTAAATGGATTTTTCTTGTCTGACTGCTTTTTAAATTCATTTGAACTTCTGGTACCCACAGCCCCCAACAGCAAGGGATTCCACAGCTTAATTATGCAACATATAAGAACCATCTCCTCTTGTTTGACCAGGATCTGCCACCAGCTGACTTCAAGCACTTCACGCCTGCCCCAGGTCTTACACTGGAGGAGACAGGAAACACTCATTCCTTAATCATCTGTTCATGCCATTCTTTAATTATTTTTTTTAATACCCCTCCGTCACATTCCTCCTTTCCCCCACAATCTCTTTTCCAGCCTGAAGAATCATAGCATACTCAGTCCTCTTAGGGAAGCTGTTCATACCTTCGATCGAGTGCAGGAGACAGATTTTGAGATAGCAAAGAAAGGAACTATTTAGCATTGCTGCGACTGCCTCACCGCTAAAACACAGGGAAAACACAGGCCTCTGTGCAGCTTTCTACAACCTATTTAACTCTTCTCCAGAAATAAGATTAATCCGTGGCTTCTCAGTGTAACATTACAGCAGAGAGCAGACTTGGAAAAAAATACAATAAAGGATTCAGTGTGTCCTGTTGGGTTTAGTTTTATGCTTTTAACATGCCAAAAGACTCTTCTGTTATAATTTAGGATGTTATTTATAAATATTTTCCCTGAAGAACCATGTCTCTGAATAGTAATATCATTTAAAGTGACCTGCAGCTATACCTTCGCAGCTATAGTACTGAAAAGCTAGTGTATTTTATACAGAAAATATTTTATACACTGTACTTCCTAGCACAAAATTAAATAAACAGTAGTCATGTCTTTAAAGTTTTTAGGTGTGTAATTTCCGTATATTGCAATGACGATTAACATCAGTAATCCCCTTGGAAAGGATGACCATTAGACTACATCTAATGAGATCTGCAATTTATACTTATTACAATAAAACCTAGATCTTTAAATCAGATTATCATATTTCCTAATGCTGAGTACCTGACATACGGAAAAACACCTTCATTTTCACCTTACTCTTTTGACATTTCATTGGTTTAAACTGGTTTTGTTAGCAAAACAGTGGCTATTTACAGGAATATTTCCACACGCAGCACAGTAGCTTGTCTGGCATCTACAGCTCAGGTGGTTAAGTACACTCAAAGAGAGATCAGACAGTTTAAATAACCAAATTGCTACTACAAAGGCACTGTAGCAATAAGTGTCCAGGCAACTACTATAATGAACAGCTGTGAATAAGTCATGAGAGAATACAAATAAGAGAAAAAGAGAAACCTTCACATCTTTCAACAACAATTTTTCAACTTTCAGAGGCAACAGCTCTACTGATTTGGTATATGAAAATAACATGTTTTACTAAATTCTTAGTGCAGGTACACAAAATTACCTGGCTGAAGACCTGTAAACACACACCAAAAAAGCTTTGATCTGCCTGATACACTCAATAATGAATTTCAATTCAATAGAAAATGCTAACAGTAATTCCGATAGCCAGGGATAAACTTTATTTCAACTTTTTAATTGAAAAATACACACACACACACAAAAATTGAGCTTCTATTGACTATGCAAGTATGAAGCAGATTTCATAATACAATTTGCAACATCTCATTACGATTTAAATATTTAAATTACATTTATTATTGAAAATATTCATTTGTCACAATCCAATTTACACAAAATTTCAGCACCACAGATATATTTAAATATTGAGAAAAATTTGCATAACTAAATACTCATCTCTTTCCAAGGGAAATAGAGATGAGAAAAGAACAGTTTAGTCTGATCTTCAGGGCGCCAATGTTATGCATGGGAGTTACAGAAATCAGTAACCAAAAAGATCCACAAGAAGTTTTCAGATGATTACAGTTAAACCAAGGTGACTTTATTAATGTTTTTGACACTTGGTCAAATGCAAAATATATAGCTTATCTTCAAAGCCAACTGTTCCACCAGTCTAATTTAAAGACTTAGTACATCAAAAGCACAGCACAGAGTTTTCAAATCAGGAAGAGTTTCAAGTGACATGTAGTTTAGACGATCACTTGCAACCATTGTTTCTAGCATATTCCAAACTCAGTAACAATATGGAGATTTTAAATGAATGTTTTTACAGTAGAAATAATAATTATTTTTCCTAGAAAAGACTCTTACCTTCTTGTTCTACTTTTTGATCTCGATCTTTGAGACCTGTAGGATTTGCCTCTGCCCCTTGATCGGCTACGACTGCGTTTTCTTCTAGAACCATAAGAAGAACTGCTGCTCGATCTGTGCCTGCGTCTAAAACAAATGCATGCTATTAGTATGCTACTGCTTCTAAAAAACCAACCAAACAAGAACAAAAAAACCTAACAGTTTACTTAAAAGGGACATACAAACCTGTGGGTTTTGTATTATAACATGTTGCAGAAGCCTCAGATGCCACTACTACACTGTAATAAGTAATTCCAATACACCTGGGCAATGCCTGTCTTAAAGAGTTTACCTTCTAAAATACACACCTCCAGACAGAAAAGGGACAGAAGGAGAAACAGAAGTTAACTGATTTGCCCCAAATCATGCAATACTTCAAGGACAAAGCCAGGAACACAACCCAGCTCTCAGGAGTTTTTAGTCCCATGACCAGCTCATTGGAACTCACTGCCTCTTTGCCAAATCTAAGGTTGAAGAAATATTTAGACCTACATTCTCAGCAGGATTTACAGAGAAGTACACCATATGGGATAAGGACTACAACTCCAGCACTAAAAATGAAATTCATAAGATGTTAACTTCTGCATTGCTACTCTATACAATTATTTCCAGCCACACTATGTACAAAAATAAAATGTAAACATAAAAATGTATTTTAAACTATGTACACCTAAACTCGTTTTCTCTATCTATATATAAACTTACAGGTTTGTTATCTCAACTTTCATAACATGCAATCTTTGTTCTGCTCTGATGTAGGCAGATTATTTTTTTTAAAGTACTATTAGTAATCAAATAATCAGTATTAATTTATTCCATTTGAGCTTGGAAATTTTCTCCTGAGTTCAGTCAGGAGCCACAACGGTACTTCCCTATCCCCCCTCCCCCCAACCTCCCTATTTCATTTATTCAAAGAACAAATTCTTATACACACAGGAAAAAAGTGAAAGAATACACACTAAACATACAAATTAAACCAACTAATCCAAACACTGGTGGGAGGGATACCTTCCACGTCTTAATCTTCCGTAAAACTTCCTCTCCATCTCACTAACAGTTAGCTAAATAACAATTACAATCCTTGTGAGAGCATCCATATTTTTGGGCTTTATTATGTTTGAGTAATATTAAAATATAACACCAGACAGAAACATTTCTGTAATTCAGGACGTAGTCAATGTGATATGTGCTTCTCTAGCATAAGGGGAAAGGTGCTGTATTACGTACGAGTAATGCCACAGTAGTCCAAACTGGAAACGATATATAGGTTAACTACTAAAGAACAGGTCTTCAGCTGAGAAAGGAATGCGATGTTCCTGCTAAATGAAGATGAAGAACTGTAATCTTAGAGACTGCTGCTTTTGATTCTTAAGGTCAGGGATAAATCCAGCAGGACCCCAGCGTGTAATAGTGACTTAACTGCCAGGAGCAAATGCCCTAAACTAAGGGCAAAGCAAAGGTGCCAGCCAGATCCTAAAAGCAGACACTTTCGTCTTTTCTGGATTCAATTTAAGTCAACTGGGCTTCGTCCAGACTCTAATCTCCCTTCAAGCTCTGGTTTTATCTGCGAGATAGCCATGCCTGCACTGGACTAAAGAGATTCATAAAGCTGCATGTCATCAGCATATTGTTGGCATCGCAGCCCATGTCATCTCACTGTGTCCCCTAAGGGCTGTATGGAGATGCTAAGCAGGAACAGAAGAAAGGGAGGATGGAAATAAATAAGAAACCCCCCACAACCAGCCAACTTGCCCCTCATTGACATACTCTTCTGCCAGCTAAAGAAAGGTTTTTTTCAGGAGCACTTTCTAATGTATTTACAGTGCAGCTAGACACAATGAGTATTTTCCAGCTCCACTTATTAATAAATTGACCACCGCCTGGTCAGTTCTACCCCAGGATCACCATAAGTCAGACTGAGACAACCAGGATGTCTAAAAAGGCCAGGTACTGAAAGGGGCTTCTGACGAAGGAAATGTGATGTTAGGTCAAGAAAAATTTGGTAGATTTAGCCACATGATCTGTGTTCTAAACACCTGGCTGACTACTGTATTCTGCAGACATACAAAACAGCAAGAATAATGGGGAAAATTAGCTGTTGCGGCACATTTATAGACCTACTGTAAAACCACCCTGAGTCTATCTATTGAGAAACTCTATCCTGCTGTCCGGAAAGACCTAATTGGTTTATTACAACAGGAACAAGTAACACGGAATGGTCTATAACTAGTTGAATGAAACCACTTTTCCAAGTGGCATTAATATATGAACTATTATATTTCCAAAAAGATATTGGAAATTCATTATTTAGAAGGAGCAGAAAGGAAAAGTGATTTGAGTGCGTTCAGTTTTGTTTGTTTTAATAAGGAAGCTACCTCTGGATCTGCATATACACTGGTTTTGTATTCTCGGAGGAGGGAAAGGTGTTTTGGATGTTGGTGGTTGTTTTGGCTTTTTCTCTACATGTAAGTGGAAAGTGCCACATCTTCGAAGATTCAGAGCAAACTTTGCTATAAAATTCCAACCTAGAACTGACTACACACTGGATTCGCACACCTCTGGCTTTGTAACATAATATGAAAGAGCCCAATTTGTAAACAACTGCAACAGACAGTAAATTACTATAAATGCACCTTTTCTCATAAGAATGGGAACGAGACTGGAGATCTCGAGACCGCGACCTCGACCTTGATTTCCTTCCAGATTTTTTACGGCTGTACGTTCTGCTGTCTGAGGAACTACTTGAAGACGAACGCCTGCGGTGTTTCTTTTTCCTTCTGCTTCTGTTCTCTTCTTCTGTGTCTGAGGAGCGACGTCCCATTTTTAAACTACACAAAAACAAAAATTCTAAATTGTAACAAAGTCTTGTGCCTACCTTACATTGTTACAACATATATCAGTATATATAATGTCTGTGCGTATATAAACAAACATAGGTTTATACCATTTTGAAAGGTTATCATGTGAGTAGAAAATTTGGTTTGTACGCAAAAGTTAAAAAAATAAGTTAAGATTTAAATATAAGATGTCAACAAATTCACGTTACCAAGTAACTTGAAATTTACATTGTCAGCAAATTTGAATTAGTTTATTATGGCATTATGGTATTAAATTATTGTTCTAAACTTTGGCAAAAGATATTTCACAGCCATTAAACACACATAAACGTACTGATAAAATCAGAACATACATATCAGAACACGTTTTGACTCATTTTTACTTTTTTGCCTTAGATATTAATTTTTCAGAAAGTTGGGGCGATACTTCTAATATCGGAAATTTCACTTTAAGATGCTATGCAGTCAGTAGTACAGCATCTTTAATGTTTCATTTAGTTATAAATGAAGATCCATAATACTTACACAGTCAACAGAACACAGTCTATTGATTTCAGTTACTGATGTGACTCACTTCGTGTTTTTAGACTGTGCAATTAAAATAATGTATGTTTTTGTCCTACTTGCTCTAATTAAATTATACATTGAGAAAAAAAATCTAGAAAGTTATTTTTAAATTAATTTAAATTAGAGTTAGGTTGATTTGGGTTCTTAGTTTAGATCCACTCCATTTTAAATTCCTTTATTCCAAAATCAGACCTATAAATACCCAACTTCCGAAATGTTTTTTGATTGCTAACGTGTTTACTTGGACAAAGTTTACAGACTTTGCTATCAGAGTTGAAAAAAATGGACGGTGGGGAAGCCTGCCATTCATCTAATTGTTGCAAAGACTATGATCTTCATTTGGAACTCTCAAGAGATCGGTTTCATTGCTTCACAATTAAAGAATGGTTGTATTTCTTGACTTTTCAGGTTGCAAAAAAGCACATAATGCTTTAAAACAATTTTTCTGTCGCAGCAGCATCAGCCCTATCCACCCAAGCCTTGAAGACCCCCCTTCACACACACTTCAGCTCATGGCAGTTAGTAACAGCCCCTCTTCCCAAGAACAAACACTTATTTCAAGGCTCCCCAGCTACTTCTGCACTGGGAAAGCAGGAACTCATAATTCTTTAACATTCACATCAACAGCTAGATCACGGATACGTTTTGCTACAATATCACCTGTCTTTAACCAACACTGAAATATTACAGGTCCTCATATTTCTAGCATAAACAGGTTGAACTTAGTCATTTTCTGCATACAGACTTTTGCCCTTCCTCACACCTTTTATCGCCGAGGCAGCAGACCCTAACCTCCTGAGCAGAGACTGAAAACAGGACAAAAGAGAAATACAACATTACGAGCGCTTATGTTTAAATTCACAAATGGTTTATGTGCAAATACAAGTCTTGATTATGCCAGGCTTTTTGGTCAAAACGCATGATTGAGCAACACAAAAAAAAACCAAACCAAAACAAAACATGTTTAGTTTCACAAAGTCTCTTAAACCTCCATTTTCACCCTCAAGTTCCCAAGACAGCTAAAACTGGTTTGCACACAGTCATACTCGCTACAGTCCTGCACTGATAGAGCTGAACACCCAACCAGGCATGGGATTTGCAAAGTCAGTGTACTGTGACCACGTTTCCCACGGGAGCCTTTCAGGTAGCTGCATTCAGAGTACAATAAATAGACAGGCGATGTTGCGTTTGACAGAATTTGCAGACTGTGCCAGAGATGCAGGTTAGCTTGTCAAATTGAGACACGCTCCTCCCAGGCTGCTGAAGCTCATCCTGAGGACTGCCGGAGCCCTGGAGCCAGGGCGAGGAGCTACAGCAAGCACAAGTCAAGAGTCAAAGGGACACCCTCCTGGAAAGAGCCAAGTTCTGGACCTGGCATCTACTTCAAGGAGAGTTTCCGCATTTTACCCAACAGTTGTTTAACGCAAAATACAAGACAGTCCCTTAAGTATGTGGATTTTCTTTGATGTTCGCTAGAGTTCACTCACTGCCACAATCAAAACAGTAGCTACGTAAACCCGTTCCTACGTAGCCAAATCTCTGTGGATCGCAGACGGCTCTTCAGCACGCAGCTCGGAGCTATCAGCTCCGCTCCTGCAGCCAGGAGCGCCTACAAATTAGTCACTAAGCTTTGCTGCAGTAAAGCCCTCTGTATACCTTCTTCACTTTTCAATAGTTTCTGTTTTCAGCACTTCAGAACTGGTCTTTCAGCCAACAATCTAAACAAACCATTTTTGAAATATTCAACCCAAAGCAGAAAATCTCCGTGCACCTAAACCAGCAAAATTCTAGAAGGATGAACTGCTATGCAAGAGAATTTCTTTTTTAAATTAAGTTTCTACCATCTTACTAAAGTTATTTCGCACAGATTTTGAAAGAGACAGAGGCAGTACTTTACAGACTATTTCATCTCCTTTAAGGAACCATGACTTTAATTTACAATTCTGTAGAGGAATGCCAATTTATATCAACAGACCATCTTGTGAAGTAATTTTATTTTTCTTCCCTCGTAGTAAAAGATTTACAGAGCTCCAAGGTACTAACAGTTATTGAACAGTAAAATAAAGCTCTTCAAATATATACTGATAGACCAATCTTCAAATGAACATGAACCTGAATCTCAAACTTAAAATAAGCGGAACTGCTCAGAAAGATGAAGCTACAAGGCACAGTTTTTAAGTTAAAAGCTCACAGACCACAGCTCATGACAGCAAGATTAATGAAAAAGACCAGAGAAACAAAGAGTACAAAAGACATTTCTGCTGAGATATTCGCCACTTGATGTGGGTATCATTATGAGCCAGAACATTACACTTCAACATATATATCGTCTGTTGTTTAACTTCCTTTTTTTGCCACCAGCTTTTTTCCCCCCATTTGAACATATAACTGGATTAAGCAGCATATAAAACTAGTGAAATGTATTATGTAAATCTCAATCTTGTGTCTTCAGGAGCAAAGAAAAACTACATGCCATGGCCCTTCCCTTACAGGACAAGCCTTACACCATCCGTGCACATACTTGAGCCTCGGGAGCTCCAGGAGCGCTGGGTTTACTGCGGATGAGCTACAGGACAAAGGCACATGGGTGACTGATGCCCTGCATGGTCTAGTGTTTCCACTGGCAAAGTTGCCAGAAGCAGACTGTTGATCCTGGTACAACTTGTGCAGCCGAGTCCTAGTAGCTGTCTCCTGCAGGGATATCTTGAACATACACAGGCCACAGACAAACTTGTCTGACAGGCACTATCTTTCACCCAGGTCTTTAGATGATCTTTTCAGTACATGACACATTTTCCTGCAAAGACGCTTCTTATAAACATAGCACTTGAGAGCAGTCAACTCTCAAGACCTGTAACAGGTTAGTATTCACCCTAACTACTGCCTACTCCCTCCATACTCCTGAACAGACCGGGGAAAAGGGATTGCCAGCATTGACTGACCACACCAGCTGAGGCCTGATGCACGGAAGGGTCATTCTGGTGGGTCACCAGTGGTCCATATACCATTTCCACAAACAGCACTCTATAATAGCACCTACAGATTGCAGAGGAGAACTAAGATCACGCAGGCAAAATAATGAGGGGGTGAAGAAAGGCAAACAGAAAAAAACTATACTCATTACATGGCATCATATGCTGAATCTCATGGAGTTTTCCTACTTGTCTGTTTCCATACAAAGTCTGTAGATCCACCATAAAGACTTGTACCATAGAATTAACAGAGCATTCACCCTTATAGCTGTGGGGAATCCCATTTTTAAGGCTCCTTACCCTTACTTCTTTGGCAAAAGCGTTAAGCCGTATGTATTTGCAATAGGAGATACGCTCCTGCCATCCCCTCTTTATGTTTAGGCACTGTGGAAGACATGGCTCTCAATGGCTGGCGAAACACAAGAGGCTTTTATCCTGACTATGGAGCAATACGAGAAGGAGGAGGGAAAGGCATATTAACAAGCACCAACAGCAAACAAACAGTGTCAGATGAACTTAGAACCTGGGTTACATCCCAGGTGTTCGTGGGGAGACAGTCTTCTGACCATCACATCAGTGAGGCTCATTCTTTTCCATCACCCAGCCCCAACCTTCCCCCCGCGTAGTTCTCATCCACTCTTAGCATATTCCCTCACCCACACCTGAATTTAGATCAAACTACTCTGAGCAGACAGCAAAGGAACACTGAGAATTCAGAAGACGCTACCTCAACACGTACGAGGGCTCACAGCAGCTACATTGAACAGTCATGCTGAAGCCTAAGCAGGAACATAACATCATCAAATTAATCAGCTATTTAAGTATTTTTGAAGGCTCTAGTGAATGTCTGTGAACTTCAACATTTTGAAGGCTTGCAGTTTGTCTGAAATTGAGCAGCTTTTCAATAGGATGGCAAACAGCTGGACGTGATAAAATTTAAGTCCCTATTCTGGAGCATCTAAAAGACAGGTCCCCGGGTCTTTGCTTTTGTAACAGTTAATATTTGTTGAAGTCTTGTTTCTGAAAACTGATGCTGCAACACTTTGGTTGAAATGAAACAAAGTGCATGCTCTCGTACACCTGTTTCACTAACAGAAACACCAACATCAAAAATTTCAAACCAAGTATTTACACTTGGCCAAGTTACAAACTGTGCTACCAAGCTCACCTGCAAACAGCTAAGTAACCTCCAAGCCTGCACTTAAAAATGTAAAGAAAACATAGATGACAAAGGAAACAGACTTCTCAAAAAAAAAAAATCTACCCAAAGACAGTAAGGTACACTTTGAAATGTAGTAAGAAGTACGCATTCATGGATCTGACCTTGCTCAATCTTGTTTCATAGATCTTAGAATTATTCCAAGTGTTTGATAAATATTTTCAAGCATGAGTTTCAAATTATTATTGTATTTACTGTAGATTGTAAGAAAATAATATCGTTTGGTTGTTTTTAATCAGAGGCTGTTATCCAGCAAACATTATTGCAGCAGACTACATCTAGAGCACGGCAACCAATTAAATAATGCAATCTTTAGTTACCATAATCAGCCAGACGCGATGAAGGCAAAATAACCTCCACATTTGTTCAGCATCAAATCCAAACAGTTTATGTTTGTTAGTTACTAAGAAACTTTGATTATAACTGATTTGCAATAATCACTAACCACCTGCACTGTTTATGTAGCATCTCCACAAAAAAAGATCCTTTAAGAAATTATAACCAATTAGAAGGGCATTGATGGAAAATATACTGCAACCATCTCAGCATCCCCTTCTTTCCTGCTGAACTGCGTGAGTCCACCTATAGGAGAGAATCAACGAGCCAGGATGAGCTGCTCCTTCAGCTTCAGCCAGGAAACACGGGTAACTGAAGTAAAATTTATTCTAAGACCTCGACAAACATGTTTGCTAGCTAATAAGTAGGAGTCAAAGTGTTACCAATGGCAACGCTGTTCCCCAAAAAAGGGAAACCACAAACAAGCAGAGGGTAGCACTCCCTCTCAGACAGCTTCTGTGTGCATACAGATCAAAGAGTGTCTTTGTATTTACCTCCATCAAGCTTATAGTTATGTGGAAACTGTCCCTGCTCTACAATTCAGAAAAAACGCTCTCAGTAGAGCAAGAGATTTGATCTGAAAACATAACAAGGTGGCTGTTCGTACGAGGGCAGCAACCTGAATTATTGTTGCTGATTTTACATGCTTATCCAGCAGTGCCTCTTTCCCTTAGCCAAGTTTCCAAGTCACTACAGGAGGAACACCTGAATTGCATCTACCAAGACAGCTACCATAACCAGTCACCTCAGAAGAAAGTCTAGAGATCAAAGAATCACAGGAATTCAGTTACTTTCTTACAGTCTGTCCCATAGGAATAAGAATCCACGGACACCAAACATACCAGAACACTGTCTTCTGGTTACTTAAAGGGTGTCCTCTTTGACAATTACATCAACAGCACGTTTCAAAATCATTAATTTTGAACCTGAAGAAAGTTTGCCATAATTCAAAATCATGAATGAACGATTTATAATAACAGTATTCCTTAACTCAGCTTCAAATCTTTAGATTTCAAATTGAAATGGGAGAAAGGCTAGCCTCAAGGAGACATCACATGCCCACGGTCATCCAGGACACCAACAGCAAAGCGGAGACTTGAACCAAAGGCTGGTGTGGCACTCAGCTACTAAGAGCTGGCCTCCACAAGCCATCTTTTGCTCAATAATTCTTAATTCTACAAACTGGCCTGCCACCACATAACTACATTTTCCATACTTGAAGGCAATGAGAACTGCAAACATTCCTATTTTAGATCAACCCAAGTAAGTTCACTAAGGGCATTAATGAATCAGTGTTTCTTACAAGTAAACAACTTTCAAAATAAGCTTATAGATCAGCTACTTTTATCTGGACTTTATGATGCAGCTTTTGGTATTTCTTTTAAATCAAGTTGTAAATACCTTGGCGTAAACATCATGGTGTATAGGATCATGCTAAGCTACTTAGCATGTGTAAAATTTGTCCTAGATCATTACAACAGATAAACTGTTCAAAAAGTTTCATTCATATCTGAAAAAGTAGCCCCCGGAATTGTATCTAGCTGAAACATAACATGAAAATACCTAAAATGACTGCTGCCAGAAACAGTGCACCAGACACAGAAAAAACCCAACTGCATACCTTCTTTACCTACGCTTTCACAGACAAGAGCTGGGAAAGCAAGATTCTGCACAAATAATCTCCTCTTATCGTCCTATGAACCAAAACATTAAGTGGATTCCGAGGGCAGGTGCCAGGGACAGTAACATCCATCACAGACACTATGTGCTCCCCACTCACATCAGCTAGGCCCTGCTAGTGCACAGCAGGAGGAAACACAGACTTGAAACAGACTGGGAAGAGGGCAGCTCCCAGTGCTCCATGCCAGTTTCCACCGGGAAATCTGACCAGAGTCAGGGGAATCATAGAATGGTTTGGGTTGGAAGGGACCTTGAAGACCACCCAGTACCACCCCCTGCCCTGGGCAGGGACACCTCCCCCCAGCCCAGGGTGCTCCAAGCCCCGTCCAACCCGGCCTTGAACACCTCCAGGGATGGGGCAGCCACAGCTTCTCGGGGCAGAAACACCGCCCGGCCCCGGCCCCGCCCCCTGGCCGGCTCCCAGCCTTTGCCAGCGCCGCTCCGAACGCGCGGCTCCTGCTCTGCCCCGCACAACACCTTCCACGCTCCTCCCGGGAGGCGAAACGACCCGCGGCCCGGCGGGGGCCCGTCCTGAGCCCCCACCGTCCTCCCGAGGCGCCCAGGCCGCGTCGCCATGGCAACACCGAGCAGGCCCGGCCTGGCCCCACGCCGCCACCCCCGGCCGGGGCCCGCCGCGGCCCTGAGGAGCGGCAGCAGGCCGCAGGGCGCGCCCAGCCCCCGCGGCGGCCCGCAGCACCCTGCCCTTGTCCCTGCTGGGGGCGGGCTCGCAGGCGGCCCCCACCACGTTACCTGAGCGGCCGGGCCGGGCCTGGTCGGGGGAGCGAAGGCGCCGGCGGCCGCGGGCGCCGGTTTGAGCTCAGCGCCTTCCTGGGCGGCGGGCAGGCAGCAGCAAGCCACCGCCGAGCTCATCCAGGCGGCCAGGCAGCGCCAGCCGAGCGCCGAGGAATCGATGCGTTGCGCTCGCCGCCCCGGCGGGGCGAACCCCCCGCCCCCCCTCCCCACGCGTGACGGGCAGCGAGGGGTCGGGGTCCCGCTGCCCACGGGGGGCTGCAGCAGCCCACGGAGCCCCGTCTGCGGCGGGCGTCTCACCGTAACGACTTACCGGCACGTTGCCGTGGCACGTTGCGGTCCGCCTCCCCCACGGGTGACGGGCTCCGCGGCGGCGCGGAGGGGGCAGCGGCGCGGGAGTTGAGGGGGGGGGGGGTCGTTTCAGCCTAAAAGTGATTAAAGAAGGTCGGTGTTTCCCGGTACTGTCAACCCAAGCCCCGTGGCCGAAGGGGCAGCGTTCCCCACGCGGCGTGGGCACCGCACCGGCACCGGGGAGCGGAGGGGAGCGGGGTGAGCACGTCCCGGGCCCGGCTCAGGCGAGAAACGCAACGAAATGATTTAATCCCTACGCCTAAATTTATCTTTTTGACGAATTTGGTTAGTTTAACGCGAGTTTCCGAGCTCCCCGCCACGGGAGTTGCGAAGTGTTGCGTGAGGATAAACGAAATATAAGGATGGAAGAGCCGCTGACGATCGTCTTTCCCGGTCGGCAGCCGGTCTGTTCCCGGCGGGATCCCGGTGTCCGGTTCCCCTCTCCCCTCCTCCGGTACCGAAAATGCCACCCGAGACCGTTTCACGGGCGGCGGGAGGCTGAAACGGAGGGAACGGTAAATCGTTGCCTATCGCGGGCGTTAATTAGATATAAAAAAAATGTTAATTCCACCCGCCGGCACCGTACCTGCTCGAGTACATAAACGCTCTTTTACGTAAAGTCATCTTTTCCAAAGGTCAAATGAAAAAAAAGGGGGGGGGGGGGGGAAATAAAATAAAAATAAAAAAATAAAAATCAACGCATAAGCGAGAGTTAAACAATTTTGAATAATTTATTCGAATTCTAGCGAAGGTGTAAAAGAGACGACTTCTGTCAACAAAAGTATTCTCTTAATGGGATTTGAGCAACAAAGGGGGGGGGGGAAAAAAAAAGAAAAAGACGGATAAATAGCGTAATTTGCGCTAATCTGATGCCACGGTTGCGCGGGGGGGGGCCCCGCAGCCCCCGCACCCCGCCGTCCGGCGGGGTGCGGGGGCTGCGGGGCCCCCCCCGCGTAGGCGGTACGCGGGTGCGGAGCTTGCGCGCCCCCCCCACATCCCCCCCCCCCCCTTTTTTTTTGGCCACTCCCCCGTATCTCCGGCCGCGTTCGCCCGGGACCTGGCTCAACGGGCCCGTTCCTAATTAAATTAATTAGCGCGGCGGGCGGACGAACGGACGGGCGGACCGACCGGCGGTATCCCGATCGTGTTCCCCCCGCGGTAGGGCGGCTGCGGCCCCGGGCGGCGGTCGGCGGTGGGAGAACCGAGGGGGTTTTGCATTGAGAGCTCTGGAGGGGAGGTAATTCTCCGTGAACAAGGGGCAGGCTTTGCAAAGTATAAATAGTGGCACTTCAATCGCGGCGTCGCTATCAGACCCCGGGAGCCCCGCACCGTCGGGCGACACGATACGATACGGCCCGGCCCGTGGATGCCCACCCGGGTAACCGGGGCAGGGAGCCCCTGAGCCCCCCGCGGCCATGGAGGAGCTAACGGCGTTTGTTTCGAAGTCGTTTGACCCTAAAACGAAGGAGAAGAAAGAACTCATCACCTACCGGGAGGTGCTGGAGAGCGGACCCCTACGCGGCGGCGGAGGAGGAGGAGGAACGCGGGAGAGCGGAGGGAACGCGGCGGAACCGGGGCGCGACGAGGCGGGCAGCCCCGCGGGGCGGGCGGGCGGCGGGCGGTCCCCACCGCGGGAGCCCGACGCCGCCGCCGCCACCGAGAGAACCGCCGAGGCGGCCACCCCTAAGCTCAGCGACGGTAACGGCGGCACCGGGGCAGTGTGTGTGGGGGGGTCCCCCTTCTTTCCTTCCTCCCCCCCTCCTTTCCTTCCTCCCCCCCTCGACCACCACCACCACGTCGGGGTCGGTACGCGCGGGAGCGGGTGATGGCCACGGACCGCGGTCGCGGGTGGAAAGGGTTCGGTGGCGGTAGAGCCCGTGGGGAGGCTGCGCTGAAGCGTTAATGAGCGGTTTCCCATCTTTTCCCAATTAAGCGCGGGGGGGTGTTGGGGGGGGGGGGAGTGCGGGTGGGGTGGGGGGAGAAATACGCGGCCAGCCTCGAAGTTTAGATTAAAATATTTAAAGAAAGGGCTTCGCCTGGCTGCCGGCGCGGGCTGTTCCCGGTTAGCATCCCGCGGGAAGCCGCCCCGCCAACGAAAACCCGCGCACGCCGGGCCCCTTCGTTCTCCCGCGGATCTCGGCGGCGCGGACACGCGTGGGGCCGGGCCGCGCCGCGCTGCCGCCGCTCATCTTCAGCGATATATTCTCCCCCCCCCCCCCCCCCCACACACACACACACACACTTCTCCATGGTTATTCCGCGCGTTTTCCGCGGCGGCGCCGGCATCGGTGGCTGCGCGCCGGCGGAGCAGCAGCGCGGAGGTCTCCGCGCCCACCGGCGGGACAGGGACCACCGTCCCCGTGGCTGCGCGGGGACCCGCGGTTCGCTGCCGCCCGTTTTGTTTGGACGAGCGTTTTGAGGGTGTTTTTTATTTTTTTTTATTTTTATTTTTTTTCTTGGCGCGGCCGGGAGCATCCCCGGAAAAGGCTAATTAACAAATCTTTTTTTACTAACGAGCGGAGCGGGGTTGGGGTGGGGGGGGGTGGGGGAGCCGGCAACCGGGGTAGAAAAATTAAACAACGAAAATCAAACCACCGGGAGAGAACGGGCCGGGGCGCGGAAGGACCGCGGCGACCGGCGGAGCGGAGCGGGGACCTGTTGCTGCGCTTCCCCCGGGGCGGGCAACGGGGCTGTGGACCCCCCCTACACACACACACACACACACACACACACACCGCGGTGGGTTCGGTGCGGCCCCGCGGGTGCGGGAGGCGGCCCCGGCCTCCTCCGGTTACCGGAGCCCGGAAAGGCAGCGGTCGAGGCGGGCCTAAGCGCGGCCCCGGGGGGGGGGGGGTCCTGCCCGGTTCTCCCCCCGCCACCACCACCACCACCGTCTCGGCGTCCCCCGTTCCCGCTCTGACAGCCTGTGTCGTGCCCAGTGTCCCCCGAGCTGAAGGAGCGCAAGGAGGATGCGAAGGCGATGGAAGACGAAGGGCAGACGAAAATTAAGCAGAGGAGGAGCCGGACGAATTTCACCCTGGAGCAGCTGAACGAACTGGAAAGGCTTTTCGACGAGACCCACTACCCGGACGCCTTCATGCGGGAGGAGCTGAGCCAGAGGCTGGGGCTCTCCGAGGCCAGGGTGCAGGTAGCCGAGCCGTGCGGGGGTGTCCGGGGGCGTGGGGGCGGGTGGAGGGACCCCTCTGTCCCCGCCGATGTCGGAGAGAAGAGGAGGTTGAGGTTGAGGTTGGGGTTGGGGGGGGGGGGGGGGGGTCCCGGCGCCGAATCGCACCCATCGCCTCCCCCCCTCGGGTTTGACTCCCCGCGGGTCCCCCCGCTCTGCCGCGGTTTGTTTTATTTAATCTCCGCGGTTTGTTTTATTTAATCTCCGCGGTTTATTTTATTTAATCTCCGCGTTTTATTTCATCTCTGCCTCGGTGAAAGCTGCGCCGGCGGTGGCGTGGGCTGCGGTCGGGCGGAGGGCTCACCGGGCGGACGTAGCAATTAACTTTATAGATGTAATGACCATAAACTAAATTAGGAACTGCTAAGCGGGAGGGGGAAGGAAAAAAAAAAAAAAAATTTACAGTCCGTTTTGTCCGTTTCCCTTCGTAGTTTTTAAATCTTGAGGGAAGCGGGACGGAAAGTGAGCGAAGTGCGGAGCCCGGCTTTGTTGGGATTTGTGAAACACAAAAATCTGGGATAAAACCCGGCTATTTTAGGCGTTCTCCCCCAGCGAGAACCTCAGCTTCCTTTGATTTTTATTTTATTTTTTTTTTTAACCTGCGCGTTTAACCTCGGGCTACCCTCCCAAAGTTTTCCAAAATCGGTTCCTGGGCTGGTTTGGGGTGAGTTTGGGTCGGGATGAGCTGAAGAGCGAGGAAGAGCCCGGGGCTTTGCCGGGCTGGGGAGGAAGGTGACTCCTCAAACGAGAACAAACGGAGCTGCTCCGGTGGGTTTCCCTTCTCCTAATAAAAGAAGAGAAAATGATGGTCATTATTTGTTTGAACACATGGAGTAGTTTTAGGCCCCGAACATCTGCAGCTGGTAGAA